>JAOBAY020087688.1:0-29030 GCA_025331085.2 Zoanthus sociatus
CCAAAATCCGTTGTCAAACCTTTTCTTATCGTTGGGTTGAACGGAACCCTCATTTTTCGGGATCTGCTACCAGACTAAAGAGGTCGTATCAAACTACCAACCTATCTCCCAAACCAAGAATGTAGCCAACCATTGACATTACTGCTAACGAACGAGTGTAGTTGGTTCGACGATCAAACCAAACCTGTTGTTAGGAACAAATAAAACGTTTTGTGTTACTAATGACAAAATCTAGAGGCAAAAGGCAAGGTGATGCAGTATGCTCCAAAGAGAAATGGGTGGAACCAGCGAAGTTGGGTCGACAATGAAATGAGACCTTTGGTTGACAAAAAACGAGTAGTGATATCATTAACCTGCTCTAGAATCGAGTGGAAAGGACGGCAATGGAATGAGGGAATGGGGGGCGGGGGATACAGCGCTGAGAGTAATTTACAGGTTGCAATAACACTAACAACAAAATACCTAGGTCATGAACTAGTAGGTTTCGAGAGCACTTACTTAGAACCAAGAGTAAACAAGGGTTACAGTCGAGAAGATCAACTGCAATCTTCACTTGACAATTCAAACAGAAATGGTTGAGATGGAAAACTCTCTTTAGAATGAGTCATTTGTTCCAAAGGCAAACAGAACACAATGAATGATTTTACCTCTGAACTTGGGCTCTTAAGCCATAATAATTTGGCCAAATCATCTCCGTTGGTATTGGCCAGCGCATGCTCAAATACTTCAACTTTTTGCATTAGGGTTAGATGATCGTAGTCAGGAGCCATCTTAAACAGAATTTGATATATTATAATAAAAATTATATATTATATATCACGATAATATATAATAACATAACGTATATAAATTTGATGTTGTCCTAACGAGATATAATGCAATACAATATAGTATAATACATGTTATAATATAACATGGTATGGTATAGAGGACTTTTAACAAAGTTTAAGGACATTCTTTGCTGCACTTCAATTATGGCATTTTGTAGCTGACAAGACTTGAAAACTACGTGCGCGAGTTTACTCGTCCCTCTAAAGTTTTTCCTTTTTCTTTCAAATATTTCTTTTGTCTTACATGAGAATTTCTATAATCAGTTGCATTGCCGGTATATACTAAAATACTTATTCTATTTCTGTGGATAGTGGCTTAATGAATATCTAACCCACGCCTTCGGCGCTCAATATGTATTCTGCCACTATCCACCTAAATTAAAATAGAATAATAATAATAATAGTAAAATAATAATAAATTTAATTCTTATATTGCGCACTTTACATAAAAATGATCAAATGCACATTACATGCAAGTATTTACATCCGAGTGTTATATATCAAAAATAAATAAACGTAATCTAAGTTTAAGACCTACTACTAGTAATAATAATGATTATAATAAAGTTTAAAATATTTTTATACAATAAAATTTAGATTATGTATACCACGTATAATAAAAAATGTAATTAAAACAAAGTTTCCTTAAAGAGAAGTTTTTAAATAGAATTTAAAAGTTTTAATATTTGTCAATTCACATATCTCACGCGGTAACGTATTCCAAAAGAATAAGTGTTAAACACATACCATAAAAATTCTTGATTTTGTTTGTTTTGCCGTGGTCAGGCCTTCAATACCTAAACTAATCCTATAATACAGTACCTACGAGAGGGACCTTATTACCTACCCGGAGCATGATTCTGTGCTCGATATTCAAAAGAATTTTCTTTTTCTCTCTGTAGTCCCGGATAAGGGCGTGTAACGTGTCAGAATGAGGGACCCAACCAATCAGGCCAGAATTGGTGGACAGTGGGATGACAGCATATCTCTGGATACTAACAATGACATAAGCAAGAATCCCATCACTCTCTGAAGTAACGCATCTTACTTATTTAAAACGTTACACGGTCAATCTTGTTGATCTTGATGTGGTTGCAATGTTGTTGCCAACTTTTCCTGACCACATATAAAGCAATTTATCTAATCTACGGTCAATAAGCTTTTTATCCATACTTTAGATAAACTAATTGATTATAATTTTCATTTCAGCAATTTTTCACCAATATTTCCTCAACATCCTGGTAAGAATAACTATCTAATAGAAAACGTTTCGTACACAAAAAGATCAAAAGTAATTTCCCCTGGTTTTCGGACAAACATAAAATTTTCCTGAATTTTTTCAACTTCGCTGAAATCTCGTTGTTTTTTTTGTCTTTTTTTTTCCATTGCATATTTCCCAGCCAAAGTAGTCAAGCCATTAACTCACGTTCACTTTTGGCTGTTGCAGGTTGGGAACAAGTTATTTCAAATAATTTCAAATAATATTTGGAGTAATAGGTGGAGAAAAAAGGCGAAGGAAAGGTTTTTATAAGGAGAGTCGTGTATGTGTGCGGAAGTATGGAGCATCGATCAAGGAACTTAGAGACTCCTGAATTGTTTGGAAAGTTATTTACACATTGTATCCTTTTTTTAAATGTTATATTTTAAGTGCTTTTAATCTGTGATGCGCGCTCTATTAGTGCTAAATTCATTTTTCACGCGCGAGCTTGTTGTTCTTTATTGTATGGCACGTGCCATGAATACTGGTTTTTACGGCTTTATCAATCAGTTTTCCATAACTTACTAACGTTGTTCAGCTACTGTGCTCACTTGTGGGTGGCCCTACCTGAATTGTACTCAAATTGGTACAGAATTTAATGGACCCGAAGCCAACTGTAGAATTGCACACAGTTTAGGTATCCTGCCGATAAAAAGTTTTGCTATTTTTTTCAGCAGCATTCTAGCTATGTATGTTCAGATGTCTATGAGTAATAAAAACCAAACTTGCACAGTTGCGAGACGAATGAAGCCGATTTAAATCATAGACGGTACAAGACAATTCTACAAGGAACTGCGCTTTTAAAGATCTGCTTCACAATTTCAAGTTGAAAAAACGGACCTATGAACACAACTAATCGTATCACTTACTTCAAATGTCGCTTGGAGGTGCTCTGATCATTAGCCAACAGCGTGTTCACCAACCCAAATAACTGCATAACTCGTTCGTCCTGCCGCAAATCCTCATGACCCTTCAGAAGGTACATAAACTCTGCTCCATTACTCCCTAGTGAAAGAGATCGATCCTTTGTAAGTAAGAGATAAATAAAATATTTAATCACAGCATCAAAGTTTGTGACTAGCTTACTAAATGCCTGATAGCAGTTATACTTAATGATTCTAACTTTATGAGATATATTTCCGTTGTGCCTAACGTTTCGACCTCCCAAAGAGCTCAGAGATTGGCAAGCACGTCAATGAGCCAAACAATATTTCCGTACATTTAAGACTTTGAACAAAATGCCAAAGAAAAGTAAACTGTTCATGTCTGAAATATTTTTTATCAAAAGTAAAAGCATCCTTGAACAAGCATCGCTTTCCTTAAATAGTATAAATAAAAGTTGTGCAATGCTATCGGTTGCCTTCACATCGAAACAAGCTCTAAACAATAAATGTCATAAATGAAATGTTGCTGCGGTATTTCTACAGAAACAGATTGATAAGTTCTACATCGTAGTGAGAAGAATTTCGCAACTGACGTTTTGGACTGTAGTCTTTCGTCGGGAGTGAAGGCATGAAAGAAAAATAGGGAGGTGGTTATATAGTGATGTAAAGCAAGATAACAAAACGAGACAGAAAAAAGTGCGCGTTGACAAAAATATCAGAAGTGCTATAATTTTAATAAAGTAAATTAAAATTGCGATTAAAAATTGTTTTAACTGAGTTATTGAAGAGATGAAAAGTTATGGTAAACGGAATGCGAATATTGGCGGCATGTGTCTTGGGAATGAGTGCAGTAGTAAGATCAACAGAAAAAGCCTTGTGTGTAGCACGGTCTACAAATAGTGGCCAGGTTCTGTTGGGTTTAAAATGAAAAAGAGAGCACATCTCAATACCATTTCTATAAAGCATAGCTCTATGTAGCTTACCCGTAATGGCTAACTTTCGTGGACGCTGCTTGGAGGTGATGACATTCAGAGATGGGTGGGTGTACTTGATGTGGATGATAGGGCGATGTGGCTCATATGTACCAGGTACAGCCAGTTCAAGATCTCGACTCATAAGAAGTTTGGGTGACACGTACTGCAATTCCAGTGTTGTAAGCTACAAAGCAAATGGACTGACAGATATCATAATTGATCCTCGTCTCTATGTACAAAATTTAAACTACTGCCAAGTCAAAACCTGAAAAGAAAAAACTTGCAAGTTTTAACGGGATTCGAACTCGTGATCTCTGCAATAACAGCACAGTGCTGTTACAAACCGAACTATGAAGCCACAACGGGGAGACTAAGTTAGTGCCACTCTCAAGTGTAAAAAGACTATTCTAACCTTTTCACCTTTTTTCGGTTAGTTTTTCTGATGGAAAATTGAATACTGAACAGTTTTATCTGAATTATATTTTGAATTATACAAATGATATCGACAGTATTTCAGTTGCTCTTTTGAGATGAGCGTCTGTGTAGGTCGGTTAGAATGATGAAAGTTGGCTAAGCAGTGAGTCATTCATGGTAAAAGACTTAAACAACCAACAACATTGAACTCGACTGTTTTACGAGGTGAACAAAGGACATTTTAACGTCACTTTCCACCAAAATTCTGCGTACTTGACCAAGCCGTTAGCGTAAGAAAAAAAGAGTATATTTTAAGATATCAATTTACTAGCTAAAGCTAAGAAAAATCATTTAAGTTAGTAGTAAATTAATGAAAAGATTAATAGTAAGATGGTGATTTACCTATTTATATGAGGTAGGAGCGTTATACTATTTCAATTAATTTTATCAAAAAAATCAATAACCTGTGGTAGCTGTTTGGATATTCGTCTAAATACCAGATAATACTGGTCCCAGGCTTGAGTTAGGTCTTTGACATTAGCAGAGCGCTGGTACTTTCGACACCATTCCTGTGCCTCCATCAGATCACGGCCATACGCCTGTGAAGAAAAAACTTGATGCTATATTATTGGACAATGTCGGGATTCATATATCATAATCACCCACACAAGGATATTGCTATTATCATACTTATTATTATCCATACGCCCGCCATTATCGTCACCACAGTTGCCATAATCCTTATCACTACGTACCACAATCATTATCAACATCATTGTCATCGTTCCAATCCCTTTTACCCTCATCATTACTACAACCACCATTACTATAACAGCTGCCTACGTTACTAATGTCATCACAATTGCAGCCATTCTTACCGACCTGAGAAACCTTTTAGGGAACACATTTAGGGCATTTTAGGATAAAATGGTTTGAAAACAGGTCATTTCCCGACGAAATTACCAGGATATATTCACGGATGTTTTAAGTAAGTTATCTTTAGAACGAACTCACTTACAACTACAGACCAAACCTTGATCAAAATTCCCTCTTTGGATGACGTCATTGGAATAAAAATAAAAGCATAACTCTTGTAGAAACACCTAGGTATATTGAATTTGCCCAAATCCATTGGAGATGTCAATATTGCAAGATCTATATCCGAGGCTGAATACACTAAAATTGTCAGTCGCGGATGTAGAGACAGCGAAGACTGATGGAGTCTAAAGTTGACGTCTTCAGACGTAAACTATGCAAATGCTGTACATATCAACCTCATAGGGCGACTGAGGAAGGATATGGCAAAACAAAAATAGGGATATTTAGGTAAAATAGCTCAAAATGGGTGGAGAATTAGGGACTTTAAGGAGACAGAAAAAGGAATTTCTAGGAGTTTTAGGGCCGTCAACATCATCGTCATCAAAAACGACACCATCACCAACATTATCGTCGTGATCATCACAATTGCTGTGACACCACTATCACCAATATCAATATCATTTTCCTTTTTTCTTCGACATCATCATCATCATAATTTAATTAATTTAATCACTTTCACCAACATAAAATAAATTACATATATCTAATACAAGATTACAAAGAAGAATCATCATCATCAAAATAATCGTTATCACTTAACCTGCTGGAACGATGTCTCTTTCAGAGTTTGCGGTCCTCTTTCCATCATCTGGTGTAGAGGCTCTAATACAGCAAACATTCCTTTAACATTCCCTTCACCAAAATACAAGCGAGATGCCTCTTCTAGACCCTCGTGCCACAGCTCGTGCCACAGGATCGCCACACGTATTAATTCTTCACTAACCTGCACAGGGAAACCAAATCGTGTGTACCGTTTGTAGCTTTATTATTAAGTTATTAAATGTTTTTAACATTGAAAGTTAGAATTGTGTGGCAAATTTGATCTAAAGGTCGCCCAAATATAAAGTTATTAACTTTTGGTTTTAGGGCGAGCAATATGTAAAAAATACCAATACAAATGCAACAGATCTGTCCCCCCTGAAATGTCAAGAAATAATAATAATAATAATAATAATAATTGTCTTTATTCACTAGATAGAAATACATATCTAATAATGTTACAACAATTTCAATAAAAAATGCGCTTGATGACAATTAATGACATATGTAGTATTTCTAATAATGATTCTATATCTAAAGTTTAAATACCTCACATCTGTGCCCCCTTAAGATACCGAATATCTGTCCCCTTTAAAATGTTAAAAGCCCAGTATCGTCCCCCTCCCCCAAATGTCAAAGGTCTCAACTGTTTAACCACTTAAAATGGTAAATACCGAATATCTTTTTCCCTAAATTGGCAAATACCGAATATCTGTTTCCCCTTAAAATGTCAAACGCCTCATATTGCTCCTCTTACAATTAATGGCAAATGCCTTATATCGCCCTCCTTAAAATTTCAAACGGCTCGCATCAGCCTCCTTTTATACTGTATCTTTTAAGAGAGTAACACGCACAATGTTTTTCTCGATAGTTTCGCGTCTACAACGCCAATTTTTATTGACTAATACTACAAAGTAAATACTGGAAACGGTGACTGAATGCTTGAAAACAAAACTACAAAAACACCTTGGCGCGAACGAATCACTCTTACAGTTTAGTTACATTTCTAAAGGGAGCAAAGTATTTCTTTGAAACTTGACTGATTTGTAAACGAAAAACTATTAATTAATACATAGAACACGACATCACAACGGGTTGACGGATGTCTGCTCATTACAGTTCCTTTTCGATGTATATCACAATGGAAAAAAATATAAAAAAAATACAAAAACGAAAATAATGAATCACAAAAACAGATAAATCGTTATTCGAAGCAACGTAAATTACGCCGTACACAGACATCTTACCATCATTGCTTGTTGTACCAGCTGTGGACTATGTTCACACATGTTCTTTAGAATCTGATTAGCTGCGCCGTGACGAGCCGTGCTAGCTGACTTGGACGCCACGGTTAACGGATAAATAAGGGCCTTTAATGGGTGAATAAAACTATATGAGATCATAATTTAGTCATTAAAACTTGTTTCCTTGTTTCACAGAAATAAGATGAAAGTGGGGCATTAAGAAAAACTCGAAACAAACGGACGACCTGCAAATGACCGCGAAACTCGATTGTTTTCGTCCATCATCAAATACAGCACTTGGTCACAAGGTACAAAATACGCCATATTGGAACGCAAAAGAACGTCCTAGACCACAATCAAACAAAAATGGTGCGGTCTTGTTTGTTTCCAATTTACAGAGGAGGGTAGCACATTCTTTTGCGTACCAGTATGGCGTAGTTTTGTACCATGTGAGCAAGTCCTGCAAAGGGCTTACTACAGGCCATTCATTTGACAAAGAGAATGTAAAGATTTTCTTTATACTGGTATAAAAGGTAGAGCATGAAAATGATATGGGAGAGGATTTTTTTGAAATGGGGGCTGCCTTAGGAACGCACTGTAACAAAAGCTCACGTGATAACAGACATTCAACACCATATGGCATGTTACCAAGTAGCGGCAGTTTAGTTGCTTTATGAAAACCGGGAGAGATGGTCGCGACGTTCAAATACATTAGTGTTTACAATAAGTTATCAACTGTAAACTCAACTCTATTATAAATAAACTTTCATTATTTTAATAAAACATCACTGCTGCCTTAACCAAGGGACAATTATCATTAAAACTAAGCATTTGATAACATATCTAAAACAATAATAACTTTTACTTTATATGGTTAACCAAATTATCAAATTTAGACAGGTTTCTGATAAAAAAAAACTTACACAGGGAAGATTTCGAGCGTTAACAACTACTTATAGAAAAGCGCTCAAAAAGTCCAAATCATTTGCTTGCAAGATCTAGCCAAGGCAGGTAGCACGCACAATGGTAATCTTTAGTCTTCTGCTACACTGAAGCTAATGCCTATGACTGCTTACATTCAGGCTACCTTTTATTTAGATTGATTTATGAGGTAATACCCACTACCAATAAGGTCATACTACAAAGATTAATGGCTTCATATTAACTTTACGAACTCACATATGTAATCTCTTCTTTAAAAAGAGATAGGTTTACAGTCAGAGGGTATTCTATTCATGGGGAATGAAAACTTCAGGTGACATTTATCATTAAAAACAAAAACATGTCATTTACTGATGCCATTATGAGTCAACTGAGCTATTGTTTGGATGCATCTCGGTATAATGAAGCATTTGACTGACTTCCTTAGGTACTACTACCTAAATGAACACGGTACTCGCGGCATTGAAAACATCTGACACCGACCTGCGGGTGTTGCTTTCCGATATCTGTTAGCAGCTGGTGAATCAAACGTCCAACAAGTTGTCTTGGAGTATCTATTCTGGCAATGAGCTGTGGAATCACCTGGTAGGAGACATAGTACATTGAATTATTAGTTTATTTTTCTTGCCAAGAGATTGATCAACTTACTATCCCGATTATGGCATGCAAGTAGCAGCAAAATGCAATAACCTTCTATTTCCACAGCAAGCTCTGGATTTTATTGTTTGTATATTTTTCAATTCTCTAGAAATGGATACCTAACTACACGCCAGCACAAGAACATGGGGATATTGTAATATTGAGATATTCTTTCATATGGATTACTAATAAAAATCCTTGAAAACGTTGATGATCGTTTAAAGGGGCAGCACTTACACCTTTCTAAGTTTTGCAAAATTAGTAATAGCTCTTTTCTGATCTTCTTAAAATTTCGTGATTTTCGTGACGTTTTCAAAGGCTTTCACTACTTCCGATGACACAGAGTTGTTTATATTTTCCTCCTAAATGAAACCATTCTCAATTTACTATTCCTGGCATCCTGAATTTCTTTCCGAGCCCAAAGTCAGTATACTTGCACACCTAAAGTATTTCACGCACGCTGATTGGCTAAAAATGGTCAACATATGAGTTTTAAGATCAAGTTTTCATAAATACAATTCAGCTCTTCTGAAGCATTAAGAATCTTAAAAAAACAAACGTTTACTTAATTGATCAACATAAATGATCTCATTTCCCACAACTCTAAAAAGCTCAAAATATTTACCTGAAGCCATGTGTCGATCTGTATGGTCTTAATTCCTTCTACCAGAGCCTCGTATACCTCTGGCCAATGTCCGTAATCAAACCAAAGGGTCAAAAGCCTAGAGATCAAGTGGACAACAGCAGGGATATTAGCTATAGTATCAGCAACTAGATTTGGGAATTTTGTGTTTTTCGTGTTATGTATTGGTCGGGGCTGGACATTGAAGTTAGTTAGAACTTCCAAAAAGAGAGTCTTTCATATCGAAACATGTCATCACCTCTTTTACAATAATCATTTTATAGTGAGCTTTCAATTCTAAAGCTTGTTTACTTTAACTAAAGCTGGCTCGTTGCAAAGTTTAAAAATACTGAAAATAGGGTAACCGAATAAACATTTCTCACTTAAACGACTTTAAAATACAAAAAGTGAACAAAAAGACAAGCGTTAAAACAAAGGCCAAATTAGTTCAGTTCAGTACAATGCGATACTATAAAATACATAAGATACAATACAATATAATACGATACAATACGATACAATACGATTCGATACAATACATACGATACAATACGATTCGCTACAATACATAAGATACAATACAATATAATACGATACGATAGAATACAATATAATGCGATAGGATACATTTTATTTGCATTTCCTTTCTTGTTGCAACAACATATTTTCCTCATTTCTTTGAGTACCGTAAATATAATAATATAAAATATCTGAGAAAACATTAGGAGTTTTAGCACCCTGAAATAACTAAAAAGCTAAAAACGCCAAATGATTACATACTATGTATCACAACAAAATGGACATAGCTATAGTATTAGAGAAATGGTTGTCCCTAAT
Organism: Zoanthus sociatus; assembly: GCA_025331085.2. Lineage (NCBI taxonomy): Eukaryota > Metazoa > Cnidaria > Anthozoa > Zoantharia > Zoanthidae > Zoanthus > Zoanthus sociatus. Next base: position 10,283 of record JAOBAY020087688.1, read on the forward strand.
AGAAAGATATCTAAAATGTGTTCTACCTTAGAGTATCTTGCAGTGAGTTGTCGCTTGAAAGTGATATAGACCTGAAGAATCCTTGGCAAGCTGGGACTGCATATGTTATCACTGGATTAATGTCCTGGAATGAAACAATGGAGACAATCATAATATAACATAACATAACATTTTATCTGACAATCATTTTACATTTATAAGTACATATTAACTAAATTACAAAAGAATAGATTTCGTTACAATTAACTAATTAGAACTGTAACAATATTTCAAAAGTAAAATGCCAAAGAAGCTTGTATGATGAACACAATTATAGCTGTAAGATTTTGCGTTAAGAAATGTTTTCACGGGGACAAAATGTTTAATGACAACCCAACCAAAAGAACAAAAATAAACAAAAAAAAACACCGAAACAACCAAGAACAGTAAAAGAGTGATGCATACAAATTTGACAGCTAGATTTTTTGCTTCAGATAAGGAATTATTATAATCACCACAATGTTATACTGAGGATATCGTTTCTTATGTAAAGACGAAAAACTGGATGTTACTTTTACATATTAGGCATTTAACACCAACAACTTTATTCAGAAGTGGAATACAATCTCTACTTACACTGGGAACTTTGGTATGGCTACTGGCCTCTTTGGTAGACATTGAATCAACGGGAGAACCAATCTCTGATGAATGCTGCTGGTTTTTATAATACAGGACGGCCTCAAAATTCTTGAAAGCCCAGGAATGCCACGCCTTTAGACAGATGATAAATGCATTAAAAGTAGGACCAAACGAGAATAAATTGTCTTTATACTTCCAAACCTTAATTTTGTGATATCATGGTGTATTTTACTCTGTGATATTCTCTGATTTCACAACTGACTATAGAAAATGTTCTCCAATTCATTAATAATTCCTGAACAAAACTAGATAAATTTTGTTGTGCAGTTTGGCATATTGTAAACAGTTTTGAATAGCAGATGGCTTTTTAAACTTGAATCGTTTAAGAGTTTTAATGGCCATCGGTGCTAGTTTCTGTAGTACTTTATTCTCACACTAAATAGGACATTAGATTATCTGCGTAATCTGTCAACCAGAGGCACTCGTTTACCACCCTTGCCGGGTGGATACCCAAATCAACTTTTGCAGAAGATGGGTACTTTTGTCTTGTGGCTGAATAACTGATATGGTCGTTGCAGTTGTTGTTTGACAAAACACTTGAACCCTAAATTAGCACTGCTTATTAGCTGTAATGCGGTTTTATAATCCTAAGCCATTGCTGGGTGATGTAACTTAAACAATCATTTAATCTACATATAGTTATTCCTAGGTAAGGTTTGTATTTAATATCTCAGCAACGTCCTTAAGTTATCGATAAGCTAGTTTTAAAACCAAATTGCATTTTATGTTAGTCTTGGACTGAATAATAGTCTAGGTTATTCAACGGCTGGACCTCCCTACACAAACACCGATCTGGCAATCTGAATGCATTTTATAATCCTATTTTTATAGTAAAACTAGCAAAAAGAGCACACAACAACACCTTGTACCACTCCTTATCGTGTTCTGTTGATGCTGCGTAATATTGAAGGATCTGTGGAATAGTGGCTTCTGTGAAACCCTGCAATGAAGTCTGCCAGTCTCCTAGCTTGAGGCAACATCTAAAACAGATAGTAATATAATTATTATTGAGCTCCCTGATCCCCATGCGCACGATGAGGTTAATCTAACTATGATAAATGTCATTTTAGTAACATCAAGCATGAAATCATCTTTGTGAAACAAAAAATCATCTGAAGGTTCACATTTGCTATTGCATTTTTTTTCAAATGGTAATATACCGCTGTTACAAAAATTTGGTTGACTACATGTACCCAAATATTATTAAGCAAGCGTTGCTTAGATGCCACAAGTATTATTTGTTACGATGTTGTTACGATTTCTGAAAGTGGTTCACAAGTACGTTGTGAGGTCATCCATTTTTTGATCAATATTGAGATCCAGGGAATTTCAAGGTTTACCACAGAATACAGCTGATATACCTTAACCGCAGGGAAATGGACTGCGAAACGAATGTTCAATGCAACCATGTCATTCTACATTATTCAACATGCCAAGATACCTTGCTAAAAGTTTGAGTAACTCTTCCCGTTTCTGACCATCGTCTGTAGGTGACAACGACTGGAGCGCCTGATCGTGAATAGTTGTCTGTACAAAGTGCTGCAAATGGCTGAATGCTTCCTCCTGATACAAAAAGTAATTTTCTTTTCTGATTCAACGCCTTTCTATATGGAACACCTTTGTTGAATGAACTAAAAGGTTTAACGTAATCTCTAATCTCTATTCAAACCCAACGTTAAAACTTGGATTGCAAAGCTAGGGGGGACCCCATTAACGAATAGGCCATTCTACCAACCTCAACTAACAGTTTGTTAACGAAAATAACTTAGTTGATAACCTACAAATTTTAATGATTCACTCCGCTCGATTTTGCAGTCATAGACTTGATTCTATGTTACAATGAAGTGCGGGCATTTTCTACTGTTTGGTGAATAGCATGTGAAATAACATGTTTCTTTTAGTGGAATAAAGTTCGCTTCCTTGTAGAAATTTTTTTTTTGTGTCATTAATTTAACAATGCTTTCGTTCTCTTACAGTGAACTCATCCCTGCTTTCTGGAAGAAAAACAAATGTTGGAATGGTTTTGTCGGGTTAGCTCTAAAGTATCTATCAAGTATAATTTCCAGCAACAGCGTAGTCGGTTTCCCAATCTTTAACATGGTGCTCATTGACTGACTAAGAAAATCCCAGGAGTTTTGCAGGAGTTCTACAAAAAGTTTATTTTTCCAGAACCCAACCCAAACTCTCCCTAGCAAAAAACATAACGAGTAACTATGCCACCAAAACGATTGTGCGGTTCTTCAGCTTTCCAGCCGAAGTAAAATGTGAGAAAAAAACCTGAAAAAAATCCTGAAATTCAGTCTAGGTAAAACACAAAAATACAATCATGGGTCAGATGTTTCTGTAGATTTTGGTTTGTTTATAAACTGTTCAAAATATTTCCGCAAAATTCCAGGAGTTTTCCAGGAGTTTTAGGGAACTTATCTGTTTTTCCAGGGGTTTTCCAGGACTCTGGAAGAAAACTTCAAAATTTCAGGAGTTTTCCATAAATTCCAGGAGTAGTGAACACCATGCTTTAAATTTAAATATCCTTTATAGACTTGTCCAGAGCGGAGGCGGCGAGTACATCTGGCTTGAAGGGGGAGGGCAGAGGAGGATGAGGGGAAGGGGGGAGGGGTTATAAGGAGGCTATATTTTAACTTAGAGAAATGAAAGGGTAACAGAGCTATCAAAAGGTCTACGTACAGGTAGATTAACAGTAAAGCTCAGATTGTAATTTTTTTAACCACACCGTGAATTAGCATTTTTAGTTTATTATATATAGCACTTCAAACTAGTATGTAGTATGCTGCTGATGATGGCAGGTGACTTGCCAAAACGAGCTTAGTTTTAAAGGTTTAGTCAATTTTATAACATTTACTATAACAGAGACACATATAAATGGTCCCAAAAAACAAAATTGAAGCACAAGCTGAAGGAAGCTAACCCGATTAAAGGCTCGCCTTACCTTTTGTCCTTCTCTCCACATATGCTTCATGTAGGCAAAAGTCACTTGTGGGTAGGTAGTTGGTAGGGGCTGATCTGTATTCTTTGAGGGGTCACTCCCGAGTAACATAACCAAGGTTTTGTGACTAAGGGCCAAGCGCCCACTCTTCCTACACAAACTTGAGTACTTCAGCCAAGACTGCATGTCTTCCTGTGGAGTCAAGACCAGCGAGCGCACTTGGAGTATCCTCTGCCAGTCTTCAACGATTTTCTGGCAGCCCTGTTATAAAAGTTGTTAAAGTGATAAACAAACCTCATGTTAACCAAAGACATTACCAACAACCCAAAAAACCTAGACACTAAAATGTTTGGGACACTTCGGTGAGATAAATTTGCAAGCAATCTTTACAAATCTGTCAGTTATAAAAACGTTGAAACGACTCAAGAAATGTTGAATATTCACTGTTGCAAGAAATAAGATATTTCATTAAAGTCAACTAATAGAGTACTTTTATTAAAACTGGAACAATTATTGAAAATTAATACAAACCAGTTAGTTTTGTTTAATACGCAAAGAAGCAATCAAGCCAAAAAATAGGCAATGATTCGTGATTGTGATATCAGCAACAATAGTATGATCAGAACTAAAAACAACTTCTAGTATTTATATTTTGTAGAGCTCTTCATTATCTTTTAATTGAAAGCGTTTTGTCCAGTGCATTTGATGTTGAAAACGTTGCCAGAAAGAATGGACTATTTTACGTGTTGTCCTCAGAGTTCAATCTTAATTATATCTCGCGTAACTGAACACGATAATTTGGGGTAAGCTGCGTTTAATGCACGTCTTTATTCATGTGAATAGGTCTGATGTAGCTGTGCTAATCTATTTATTGTGGTTATTTTTAAAAGTCTGTCTGACTTCTCCACCCCTATGATTACTCCAGGCAGCCAGCACTCTGCGTAATGATATTTTCTATTTACGATGTAATTTTATCTTTAAGTCTGCTGTACTCTTTAAATACTTGGCCTTAAAGCCAATTTTAGAGGCTTCAATCCAGCCACTAACACGCATGTGCTACATGTACTCGATGTCTAATATTTGACCTACATCTCACAAGCATTATGCTTTCCAAAGTACCCATTAATTTTAATTACAGAGTCATAACTCTGGCAGTCTCTAGAATACTAAGCTCTTAATGTCCTTTAATACTATATCTTGCTTTGATTTTGACTTTCAATACTAATTCTTAGATAGCTGAGAACTTTTCATGGAAGACAACCGCTATGCAAGATAAAGAAAAGCTTACTAATAATCTATTCCACCATGTACGCTTGATAGCTTCTCTTCTCTCGGGCACGAGTTTGTATTGAATGATTTCCTCCAATTCTGATAACATCTGCACAGTGACCATGGCCTAGATATGGGAGAGACGAGAGACCGTTTTGTTTATTTACTACAGCAAGGAATTAACTTTACCGATTTATTGATGTATTTATGTATATATTTGATTTGTTTATCCATATTCTCATTACACTCATTAGTATTGTATGACTAAAACTGAAAATCGTGCTAGTCAATATGAACAAACAAAACATGTTTTCGTTTGTTCATGTATGTGGTGATTGTTAAGATCTAATTGAAACAACGAGAATTGCTTCAATGGCAGTGTTAAGTTGAGCACTCCCTTAATTCTGTTAACATGATACCACTATATTTTGGCTTTATTTGCTCATATATAAAAAATTAACCAGGTGAGCCCAGTTTTTTGTTGCACAAAAGTGATCAGCATGCCTAAATTTGCAATTATTTAAGATGAATCTGAATTTGAACCGTACAAGTTTTTAAACTTTGCAGAAAGCTGCACTCTGGATTGCTGATCATTTCAGAAATAACAAGTGGGACTCACCGAGTTCGTTTTTCAGATACGAGCAGCTAAAGTTAACATACGGAATGTTTTTGCTGGGATTTCCTGTTGCTATGGTAACTTTTTACTTCACGAAAACGATCAAATCTTTGTCAGCAATAACTGTTTTTTCTATCTGGTACCAAAACATTGCTGTTACGTGATAAAGTGTTGTAGTGTCAATCCTTCTAATAACAGCGTCTTCTGAAAGTGTTAAAACTGGTTTGAGCCACATTAAGAGAGAAATTGTTTGTAGATATATCAAGATCTTATGTAGCTTTAAGTGGCTTTTATATTCTAACTATTAATAAAAGAAGAAAACATATTTTATTGGTTTTTTCTTACCCCGTATGCACGATTATAGCTTTCTCCGGCTCTGGCAGTGAGTTCTGTATCCAGAAGGTCTCTCGCTGCATCGATGCACTGAATGGAAAAGTACAATATGCATCTCTTGTAAGTACTATAACCAAACTGCAAGAATCCCAGGAATGAAGCCAATGACACTGCACTAACTATATTGCAATAAGGTTGAAATCAATGTAATCAACTTTTCCAGTTATCTTACAACAAATGTTTTAATTAGTAGCAGTCGAATAAGAAAACATGCTAACAAAATACATTATAATGAAGTTATTAGTTGTCTGTTAAGGCTCTATTAAGTAGAATGAGGGGCTAAAAAGACAAATGGAAAAGACGGTAAAGCTTTTGATAAGGTCCTCTACCCATTAATTATACTATCAAACTAGATCAAACCAATTGTAACCACGTGTAAACTAGCTAAAGATCTCTACATACCGCCTGAGCTTGTTGGAAATGATCCTGATGCAAAGCAAGTACGGCCCTGTAAAATGCTCCTTCCTGTGTCTCGCGTGGAATCATACACGTGTACTCCTCCATGCTGTCCCAGAATCCTTCAAAATGTGTTACTCTACATTTAGTGTTTGCTTCATGTACGCTATATTTTGCGATCTGATCCATCTAAATTACAAATAAAACATGTTCTCGGCGCCTTCATCGCCTGGTGAGAACCAAGGCGAACATTTGAGAGAATTCGAGAGCAGATCAGTGAAAACCCTCAACTGTTCTTGTATTCTACCAAACGTTACCGGAGTTTTCACCAGGCTATGAAGGCACGCAAAACATGTATTATTTCGTTTACAAAATAATTTTATCTTAAAGAGAAAGACAACATATGAAAAGCACGTATGTATACTTTAATTTTTTTCATGAAACAGTAAATTCTATGGAAATAGTCCAACATATTGTTCACGTCATTTTCGTATCGTTATGAAAATACACTTGTACTGTAGGCCAATCAAAACACACGTACCATGCAAATTATTTTATAAACTAGAAGTATCCAATAGATAGTGAAATGCTCGGAGGTATAGAAAGAACAAAATTTAAGAGCAAGTGAGAAGCTTAAACAGTTTTGTATCTCCCATAACTTTTACAAAAATATTCAAGCGGTCTCATTCTTCTCACCAAAGCAATACTGTAGTTTCCAATGGGTTTAGAATTCAATAGGACCAAGAGAAGGTAGCAAGAGAATTTCACGAAAGAAACGTGAGGCAACATGAAGGAAGGTTATTATGATCTATCCTTGTTCACATGGTTTGCAAATTGTTCCAGGCTCTATTTACGTTGTATACATAAGGCCCATCAAGCCCATGGAATTCTGGGAGATCTTTCTAGCCAAATCAAAAAAGCTCTAGTTTCCTATATAATCCTGCCGCGCATGTGCAAGATTAGTGTTGCTCTCTGCTCGCTGCCCTTGCTCTAAGCAATCATTATAAATTTATTGCATGATTGGAAATGTTTCAAACAAGGTTCTTACCCAGTCCCCAGGCCGCAGCGGCAGCCATTCGAGCCATTTGCTGTCGTATATCGTCACTGACCTTCGGCCATTTTTCACAAGCCAAGTGGTGAAGCTCTCCCCTATCAAACAAACCAGTTAATGGAATACTTTAACTTTTGAGAACTTCCTAAGAATTATAAAACCTCCCTGAAAAATGTGACCAAGTAAATCAAATTCAAATACTTGCCGAATTTCATCCTTAAGCTGTCTAACATAATAAGAACTCGCTTTACACCATTTTGATACTCCGAAACTATATCAAATAACTCGTACCATTCTCCTAACGCCTCTAGACACCTCATTCGACCCAAGCTCAAGTTGATATCATCTGGATCTTGCATCTGTCGCCTGTAGTATGCTGAGAGAGCATTCTCCCAATCGTGCAACTTCTCGTGCCAACCTTCCTTCACTTTCTGTGCAACATTAGGAGGAAAAGAAGCAACTGATTTACAGAAAAACAACACTGCATAGAATAAACAAACAGCAAAATACAGTTCAAACCAATATAGTATAAAAGTGCGCAATTTCTAAAAATACATCAATACCAAGCAATACCATATAATTATAACCACAAAATACATAAAGTATAATAAACCATAACACACCATTATAAGATAAAACAGACTAAAAATAGATGACGCAATACAGTACAATACATTTGAGTTATCTTGAATAGTGACATAGCTTCGTTGCATTAGTGCTTTTAGATGTTACATGTTTAAAATATTATCAATACACCGGGTTAGATGAACCGCAATGTAAATGTTTGGATTGCAGTAACAAACACATAAGTTGTTTAAATTGCATGCATGACCGGGAAGATCCTTCATAACTTCATTGAATCACTGCTCTGGTGAAAAATCCTGGGAAGAACATTTCCAAATAATAATCTGACTAACCACGTCTGAGCTGTAGTTCTTCTGAGCGTACATCAACACACCGTGCGCTGCCTCAGGTTGCTGCAGTTTGTTATTGATGCTAAAAAAGAAAACAAACAAAGGCAGTTGAATCAAAAGCCAAAGGAACTGAGGTATTTTAACACATCTGAAACACTGGTTACCACAAATACAATGCGAAATCAATGGCAGTTACTAAATCTTGTTTGCTTGGTGTTAGCTTTTGTGATGTATTTCAGAGAAAAGATTTTATTCAGAACTAAGTATCCAACAAATTATCGACAACTGTGTCGTCTCTCACGAACTGCCAATAACACTGGGTGTTTAATCAAATAACATTGACAAGACCAAATTTCAAATCTACCTAATTAGAGCTTCAAGAACTTCAGTCTTTGGTCCCCTGTGGAACTCTTCTTCTTTATAGTGAAGTGCTTTGGCATACGCTCGGCACATGGATGCCTGCTCGCCTAATAGGTCATTACTCAATGGTAGGGCTCCCTATGAAACAACAAATTCAGGTGTCATTAAAGACGTAATTTCAGCATTTAGCTAGAATTCGTCAATGGTCATCCTTTCTTATTGGAATACAGTCCACCATTTAAGAATGATTTGTTAATCAACATAATACAGTGATTTAACAGCTAACACACACACACCTGGAAGCTAATCTAGTGGGGTGTTAGTATAATCCCACTTAGATTGTTTTGGTCAATGTGTTTAAGTATAAGACAAACAAAATTATGTACACGAAAAATTACTTGATTCTGATTGGTCAAGAGCAGTTGAATTACTTTGTAATTCTGTGTACAGCCCCGGGAATATGGAGTGGGACAAACGAAATAGCAATCAAGACAAATTGAAACAAGCATTTCATTTGTTGACTACCTACAGAAAGTTTTAGGATAACAAACAAAAACTCTATAAGTGGAACGGGGATTAGTTCAAACTAATTACATCATAAAACTTATTGATGAATTTAAGATCCTTGACGTTAGGTTTAAGGTACAGGGCTGGATTGTTCAAAAGATGGTTAACTTTACTCCTGGGTTAAGCAAATATTTAAGGAGCATCTTCGTCTTAAAGGAAAGATTAACAATTCTCTCAGAAAACGGTTTCGATTTTCAAAGGATAAAACTTGTTAATCTCAAAATTACAGCTCAAATCTATCAATGTAAGGTTGAAAATAATAACGTGGGTAAAAACATAACCCAGGTCAGTGCTAATCGGTTTCTGAACAACTGGGCCCTGGTTAGTTTTTATAAATTTACGTTGATTTGCTTTTTCCCTATTTACAAAAGAAACTAACAAGCAAAACAATCACTGTTGCGACAAGAACCAATCAATGTAAAAATAGTCTTTACTTCTGCACACGATACCACGTACAGAACAATGAACTTACTTTTTCTGTGTGTTCCATAAACTCAGCTAGATTAAGCAGCGTCTGGGTAATTTCTGGAATCTGAGATTTGAGCGCTTGAGCCAAGTGGCCGACCAGCTCATTCTGAGAATAACAATCAACAAAATAATTAGCAATCCTTGTGTTATAAATGGATACTGCGTCGGTGTTTCTACAGAAACGGTTTAAAAATAGGATATATTTTACACCGAGGAGAACTGGCGTCCTTCGTCGGAGTGAATGCATGAGAGATGAATAAAGAGGTGGTTTTATAGTAAAACAAATCAAGATGACGTAATGAGATAGGTATGTAAAAAACAAAAGGAAATAAAAGGATAGAGCTGTGCGAAGAAAATGAAATGTTAAAAAGTTAAAAATGTTAAAAAATATGTTGACTTTGTGCTGTTGTGGAATATTTTTTGCACTAACAACACAAATAGCTGTTCATAATTTATTTGCACACCAATACTCAATATTTTCTAACAATGTTTTATGATAAACGGCATTCTCCAATAAAAACTGCTCTTAAACAAAACTTTTGCCCACAAATGTCGTAAAATCAAGGATATACGGGAAACACTCGAAACTCACTGACCTGTTGTTCTTCATGGAGTTCTGACCAACAAGACACAAATGCAGCATTAAATAGGTCCCTGGCTAGGGGAGGGTAAGTCTGCGCTGTTGCCCAACATGATCTCAATGCCGGTGAAGGGGATTCCTTTAACAGCTCCACACTCAGCCTCCTCAGCCATTCCATCCAATCATCTTTTGACACACATCGAGCTGCTCCCCAGGCCTTGAACATCAGAAACATGACTCAGGTAACTTATTTATAATGGTTCGATCAGATGAAAATTCCAGCCCGTTTCCAGGTACTTTCAGAGTATGTGTGGTGTATGACAAGAATCACCTCAAACCACCAAGATCAACACCAGTTTAACTTCTTTTTACAAATTTGTTTTAAAGTTTAAAAAAAATCGATTTAATCATTATGCCTTACAAAAAATGGAACCTCGGGCCTTGGACATTCAAGGAAATCCATAAACCCTCCACTAAGTTGTATATATTTTTACACGAATCTCATCGGAGAATAGGTATAATATGGGACTTAAACCATTTTGGTTGAAAAATTTATACTCATGACCGTTTCTAGTTAGAGAAGTGGTAATCTTGTCAAATTTTATATTCCGGCTATCAAATTTAATAGTCCTCCACTTTTCCACACTCAATATCACGATAACTGGTTTGGTCAAAACAGTTTATTGAGGAAAATAGTTTTCGTGAAACGTCTTGTCTATTTTAATCCTCCACTCTCACCTTCTGTAAGCTGTCCGCTTTGAAAGTCAGCTTCTTTATACTGGCAGCTTCTATTGTTGCGGATTCATCAGACAAATTGCCGCGACTCATTTTCTTGTTTCGCAAAACATTTTCACTCTCCCAATCATACAGAAATGATCCCTAGAGAAATAAAAGGTGCTTTTTAAGCGCTCGTGGCTACTGCAAGTAAAAAAGGAATGTGAAGAAGTTTATATTTAAGAAAACGTTATTTTATACTCGCTTCACTTATATACGTTGGGATTTGGGACCGTCTATTGATGTAGTAATTACAAAAACAATATTTAATATTATTTAATTTCAAAAATTCCTTACATTAGTATTCACTAAAGAAAATTTTAAACATTTCAAATGATAGCAGTTATAATTGCACACTTTTGAATTGATAAAAAAATCTCCTGCAGAGATTATGAGCTGACAGTTGATAAACTATGTTTCGAAATTCTGCAGACTTCCGGTGGTATTTGGTGGCTTGTCCAGGTTTCCAATTGTGGTGTTATACTTACCTGCACTGCAATGAAGTTGCTACCGTCTATCGACACAGTAGCCATTAGTCTTTACGACACACTAATTAAAGGGAACTTTTAAGTGTGACTGTTTATTCTGTGTCCTTAAGTGATTAGTTCGTTTTAATTTTTGTGAAAAAGGATCCTTTTCCGTCTGTTGAAGAAAAATGAAACCTAAGATGGTTTTATTGGCCTTTTAGTGGCTTCAAATAGGCTAATATCAACCGTGTACCATCTACACTTGATGAAGTACCATCTACACTTTATGAATATCATTTAAGCCACATCCCACCAGAAATGTATTTCTTAGTCAGGTATACAGTATTTCCTTTCATTATCCTAAGCTTGTATAGGTAAATCCAATGCCTGTAAAAGGAATTCCACGCTAAATTTCACGCGAAGAACCGTTGGGTAATATAACTGTGGGTACTCCAAAAAACACTGTTGTTAAACAATAAGCATGCGTAATATATGATATTATACGCACCAAAAAACGCATGTGCAAATTGGTTAACTACAGTAGGTATTTCATGTGGAATACCCACAGTTTTATTAAAAGAAGTACGCTGATTGGATAAATACAATAGTGTGGATTTGTAAAATCTTCAATGCTAACACAAAATAAAAGCATCCTTTCGACGTATTTTTTAAGAAACAATGTTGAATGCTTGTTTAATTGGAGTTTTATGACTTTTTGCCAATAATTGTTATGTTCCTTATTTATAAACGATTCCATGTTGTTCAGAGAGCAAATTTGTCGTCTTGTATTTCTTCACATTTTAACCTAGTCAGACAGCCGAATTGATGTCATTGTATGTAAAGTATTTCGCATGCATTTTAGCGTGGTATTCCCTCGTCAGACAGTGAATTTATCTAAAATATCCCTTTGTCACAAAGCACACTATAAATATCAAACGTCCTCTACTTAAGTCTATTGCTTTGATTCTCTGAAGGAATTGACTTTGGTGGTTAATGGAGAGAAACAGGGGAAGCATTAATGACGCAGTGGAATTTCCAAAACTTATTGTTATTACGCCAAATTCCTATAAAAGGATCCCCCACTTCTTGACGTTGTTAATACCATATATGTATTACCTTTTCTTACCTTTTGTCCATATAAAAGTTCATATTTGATACTATTTTGTTGTATCTTATTCCGCATGATTTTTATTTCTTATTTCAAAGTTCGAATTTCCTACCCGCTGCCATATTGAATACGACGTGTCTTGGTACCAGAGCCAGGCCTCACTCATTCAGTGCCTTTGAATTTGTTAAGATTGGACACTTGCACTGTAACCGAGACACATCAGCTAAAATTACAGCTTACGATAAGTATCGAACATCAGAAATAGAAATCGTGTGGAACAATGTTTTTTATATGCTCCTTTAAAAAGTAATATTGTTGTTCAAACAATGAAGAATCCTTTTTGTATTTCATGTATCTTACTCAAATCACCTATGACAGGGTTCGTACAGATTTTGCAATACAAAATTGAAGGACTTTTCAAGGATTAATATTCAATTTTCAAGGACACATGATCAGCAACAAACAAGTACTATACAAATACTATACTGACTTGTCTTACAAAACACAACTAATCTATATACAAAATTACAGTCACTTTTGTTTGAAAGACATCTCCAGTCTTTTCCTCGACCTTCACTAACTTCAGAGTCAGCCATTTAGAAACAGGAAGCCCAAAATAAAAAAATCAATTACATGAAATCGATCAACTCAATTATAATTTTGATCTAAAATAATTATGCAGCCATTTAGAAAAAGGAAGCCCAAAATGAAAAAATAAATTACATGAAATCGATCAACTCAATTATAATTTTGATCTAAAACAATTATGTGACTTAATTTTTTTTTTCTCCAAACATAATATTATACATTGACCAAGACTAATTTAAGGACTAAATTTTAATTTTCAAGGACTTTTGCTCCAAATTCAAGGACTTTTCAAGGAAAATTCGCAATTAAGGACTTTTCAAGGACCATGGTCCAAATTCAAGGACTTTTCAAGACTGTACGAACCCTGTGGTGAGTTTTCGACATGAAAGCGCGCTCTCATTGGCTAAATCGAGGTCATGTGCATGAGTTCAAATCAAATGTTACCTGGCTGGTCAACATCTCGAAAATTGTTGACCAGCCGGTGAATAAATATTGCTATCATGCAGTCACGTTTGAGAGCGGGAAACTGAATTCAATGGGAAAATTGATGGCCACGCGTACTAAAAGATTGTTTACCAATTTTGACTACCGTTTTCATTCAAAAACAAAAATGGAGCCCCCAAAGAAACATTTTGCTAATCTTACAGATTGAAGATGAAATGGAAGAACTCCAGCTAAAATAAGACTCCAAAGACACTCAACACGCCACAAGGACTGCTGCACGTTTGTATCTCTACTCTCATTTATGTACTAAATTTAACTGTGTTGCACTTGATTGTGATTATAATAATACAGCTACTAAATAGGGCACTATGGCCTCGCGGGTCAGAGGGACTAAGCCCATACTAAAACCCTTTAAAAAAAGAGTGAGCCTGAATGTTAGCAGCCGTGGACAGCTGTTTCGGCCTTATTGGGCCTTGTCAGCACGACACAGCTAACAAACAGGCTCAGATTCCCACAGAAAATACAAAGTAAAGTAAAAGCGTATATACCAGCCACATCCCATGTAGTTCCCTATTAGTGGCTGTGTTGTAGTTCATTTTGTTCTTCGGTACAGTTTGTTTTTGTACTGGCTCAAAATTTTCTGTACTAGTTCAAAATGGTTTGTACTGGTTCAAAATTTTCTGTACTAGTTCTTTGGGACGATTTGTTCTTGTACTGGTTGAAAATATTTTGTATCAATTATCATTCATATTTTAATCAATGGGCAGAAAACAGTTATAGTGCCTTTTCGAAATTCGAGTAGTCGCGTAGTGGTAACGGTGGTGGACTGCAGAGCAGAAGGTCAGGGGTTCAATCCTAGCTACTGGCAGCAAAAAAAGATAAGGTAATAGTAAGAGTAATTAGTTAGTTGTAGATAGAAGAGAAAATCAGGATAGTGCAAAATGAGCAAAAAAAAAAGGAATTTTTAAAAGTTCCTTTTTAGAATCTTGTTCAATTTGAACCAGTTCAAGAAAAATTGTGCTCGTTTGAATTTTTTGAACCAGTACAAAATATTTGGAACCAGTACAATATATTTGGAACCAGTACAAAGCAAATTGTACCAGAGGACAATTTGAACTACAACATATACATGCTGAATTTACTCACTGTTTTCTTCATAAGAAGCCCACTTAAACATTTCGAAAAGTTAATCACAACAATGAAATGGATTTCTAACACGTGCGTAGAGTGTTTCGTCCAATCACTAGTGTATGTGTAAAACATACCACTGATTTCATTCAATAAGTTCAAGCTTTTTGCGTACAAACCTCCATAGAGAGAAAATTTTCCTGCCAGAAGTACAAAAATACTTGTACTTTTAACAGCGGCCCAAGAATCTAAAAGACTTGAGCATTTAGAAAAATCAATTGAGGACTATATTATCAAGCAACAAAAAAATTGCAAGAGCTGAGATGACGAGAGATTGAATTTCTGAGAGAAAAAACGAGCAAAGAAATCCTAAAGAAATCGAAGGCACAGAATTGAAAGAATATCTGTGCAAGTTAATCCTTAAGGCCGATACACACGAGGGAGCTTGCTCCCGCAACACGCTCCCACAGCAGATTTGCTCCTGGAGGTTGCTCCCTCATATTTAACCAGTTTGATTCAATGGAGCAAAACCCGGGAGTAAAACTTTTGTTGCGCAACAACTTTTTTCGCATAAAATCGTTGGTACAGACGAGGGAGCTTTGCTCTGGGAGCATGTTGCGGAAGAGTGTTGCAGGAGCTAGCTCCCTCGTGTGTGCCGGCCTTTAGTGTGAAGCGAAAAGATGGCAAAGAACTTGCACGTTCAAGTCTGTTTTCAAGTTTTAAAAGAATTTGGACAGTGGTTGACTTGTTTATTGTGTTTTATGTGACCAAACTTGAATGCTGACGGTTTGTTCGACAAAAAAAAACTTAAATGTGCGATTTTTTTTTTCAATGAAAAATGTCAGCGAGATCTGATAATCGAAGTCCGGGTAAACGAGGTATTGTAAAATTGAATAAGCACTGTATACTTTTGATCAGAATAATGTTTTTTTTTCTTTATGAACATAAACATGTCTTATCATGCCAGAAGTTAAGAGTGCGGCACATTTTGAGCGACCTTGTTAGTTCCAAATCTCATTTTCCGTTGTTTTACTGATGTCACACACCCTTCGATATGTGTACCATTAGGAAAGCTATGAAATTCTCTAAATTTTGGTATAAATCGTTTTTCAAAACTATTTTTGTTTAGCGACAACGAAAATGACATTTTACAATGAATGGCAGTTTTTTTATTGCGGAGTTTGAATTAATTAATTTCTGAAACTGTTATTTTTCTTTTTCCAAATGAAACTCAGCTTGAATTCCAAAGCCTTGTTTTACATACCAAACTTCCAGGTTTTAACGTTTATAATTCGAGGACGGAGATATTGAGAAATGATGTCAGAAAACTATTTTATTACATCACCGCATGTGTCAATTGTTGTGGTGATAAAAAAAACTGATTGACTTGTAAGATTGTTATAGCTGCAAAGAGTACTTGTTTCCTTTCCCGTGAAAGTGATACTTGGAATAACTATCTCAAGGACCAAATTCACATTTGGAAATTTGTTTTTGGTTTTGAAGGCTGCCTTTACTGACATTCTTTTGCTATAAAAAATGAAATTTGATCATTTTATCATTTTAAAGTATGCCGTAACCTTAAGGACGATGAAATCATGGAATAACAAGCAATCATTACTTAAACATTTATACTTAATTACAAAAGCTCTATCTTATCAAAGATGGTTCTGTTTTCATTTAGATATTAGGAACCTTTATAAACGAGGACAGTACAGCGAACGACGACGACTCAGAAAAATCACATTTTCGACTTACTCTTTACTTTGGGCGGCTTCTAAGGGTTTTGTTTTCTCAGCCTTACCCTTTGAAAAGAACTAGGTTGAATGTTTCTTCGTGAAACAAAACAAATAACTAAGAACGAAGCTGTAGATATGTCCTTCCAGTCCTCAGCACTCAAAGAAAGGCCTTAACTAATCTTAGCGGCATTGTAACTATATAAGAGCAGGTGTCGAGCTCGATGCATTCCAACGTGCAGTTATTGTATTTACTATTGTTCTTTGCCGTCGTCGTTGGCGTCATTGTTCTCCTTGCTGAACATTCCTGTTATCGATTGAAACACCACTACAAGTAAGGGTGTGTTTACACGGCAGTCTTAAAACTATGGTTAATGACGTAGAGCGCGTTCACACGGCAGTCTTAAAACAATGGTTAATGACGTAGAGCGCGTTCACACGGCAGTCTTTTAACCATGGTTAATTACGTTTACGATGACCCATCGTTTGGACTGGAATTTCAGTACTAGGCACAAAGAGTCTTTCTTGTCAACAACAGGCAAGTGTCACACGTGTACTTGTTAACAGTCAGAGAACACTAATTGCACAATCCCACAGCACTGCCGAAAAATATGGAGAGTGAGAATGAAGCAGGCTTTTATTATCGCGCCAGATATATGACTGCAAAGATAACGGCGAGAATTCTAGCCATTTCTTTTTATTTATCTGAGCTTGAACGAGCTACAAGAAAACCTCGTTGTCTGCGAACTCCAAGCAGGCCGATATGGGTTTGGCCAATGGCCAAGTTGTCAGCACTCAAAGCCACAAATTTCTTAGACTAATTAATGAAACTACAACCTGTCAAACAGAGCGCCGCAATTGGTCGGTGTTAAACCAGCTGATAGAGGGCGCGTTTACACGGCCTTTTGGACCATGGTTAAACTGCTTAACAAGTTTGGACAAGATTTGTTCTGGAACCTTGTTAATCTTTTGAGCAAGCTTGTTAATCTTTTGAGCAAGCTTGTTAATCTTTTGAGCCGAGGTTAAAGTTGTTATCGCTGCAACATCTAAAGGCGCGTTAACACGGCAGTCTTAACCATGCCCATGGTTAATGATGTAAGCGCGTTCAGACAGTAGTCTTTTAACTATGGTTAATTACGTTCACGATACCAATTGTTTAGACTGAAATTTCAGTACTAGGCACAAAGAGTTTTACTTATCAACAACAGGCAAGTGTCACACGTGTACTTGTTAACAGTCAGAGAACACTAATTGCACAATCACACAGCACTGCCGAAAAATATGGAGAGTAAAAATGAAGGAGTTATATTCAGGCTTTTATATAATCGCGCCAGATGCGCCTTCAGAGACGAATGTCGCTGCAAAGATAACCGCGAACAATTCTAGCCATTTCTTTTTATTTATCTGAGCATGAACGAGCTACAAGATAACCTCATTGTCTGCAGACGCCAAGTAGGCGGCTATGGGTGTGGCCAATGGCCAAGTTGCTAGCACTCAAAAACACAAATTTCTTAGACTAATTAATGAAAACTACGACCTGTCAAACGGAACGCTGCAATTGGTCGGGTGCAATTGTTCGGGTGTTTAACCAGCTGATAGACTCAGGCACGAGCCCGGGTTGGATGCCAACCCGGGTCAGAACACCAACCCGGGTTACGAAAAGGTTCTGTTTACATGGACCCGGGTTGTCTGTGATACGAAGCGTTTTTGGCCAACCGGGGTTGCCTGAGAAGCTGGCCCGGGTCAGCAATAAAACCTTGATCTTGAATCTCATTTCAGCTTTATATCGCTTCATAACATCAATAAGCTGATCTATATCATTCGGCCGGCGACTCGACCATGCAGTGAGGTTAATTCACATTTCTTCGCTTGACAATTTATCTTTTATAGTAAAATTAACCGAAAAAAACCGAAACAACAAATTTTATACAAAAGTTGGAGAACTTGTACTATTTAGAAATATTTACTACCGCACAGGATGGAAAAGAAACACGTGTTACTGATAATTGGAAACCTTTCTTTCCCTGAATACCTGATATTGTAATCTTTATATTTACGAAAGTTTTCTTTTTTCTCTGACTTTCTTGTTTATGCCTTTTATTATTTTCTAAATATAGAAAAACTGATGAGGGCACTTTGTTTTTAACCAGCTGCACATCATGAACATCTTATGAAGCTATCTTGAAGATTCCAACCCGGGTTCAAATTCGCCACCACTTTACATGGACCCGGGTTAAGTGGACCCGTGTTTACATGGAAAAAGTTTGTCA
>JAOBAY020087689.1:0-18296 GCA_025331085.2 Zoanthus sociatus
TTTAACGAACCCTCGATTTAACGAACAAATTTGGTCGGTCCCCTGCGACTTCGTTAAATCGAGGTTCCACTGTATCAACATTCACAAATGATGGTATAAATGATGGCTAAAAAAGCCATGATAGAGAGCAGGAAACACAAAATACCCTGTGTACTCTACAAAACATTCTCATTATGGCTACAAACAATCTCTGTCGAGCAAGTTATATAGAAAAAAGGAAAGAAATACAAAGCACCAGCCAAGGCTTGTTTTCAAAAATAAGAAAAAGGCATTTTTAATTGATACTTACAGTAAGAAATAAACAATATTTTATGTACCTTCATAAGCTGGTAAAAACCTAGGTCATGGTGCTCACTGACTGATAATATCAAAATTCCATGAGTTTTCCAGGAGTTCTCCAGGATAAAGAAAATTTTATCCCAGGACCCAGCCCACTTTCTATCTCCGTATCGGCATGCAAAAATGCAACAATATCAAGTAACTTCTACCACAGTAGCAGCAACTAAAATTGAGCCTACATAAAATACAAAAAATACCATCAGAAGTCAGATGCCTCTGCTGGTTTTGGTTTGTTTTGAAAACTGACGAAAATGTTTTCTTAAAATTCCAGGAGTTTTCCAGGAGTTTAGGGAAATTATATGATTGTTTTTCCAGGAGTTTTCCAGGGCCCTGGAAGAAAATTTCAAAATTCCAGGAGTTTTCCAGGAATTCCAGGAGCAGTGAGTACCATGTTATTGACTTGAAATAACCCAGTAAATGTAAAAGAAAGTCAAGAAATGCCCTCAAATCTAACAAGTGCCCAATTTTCGAAATCAGTGGCTCATGTCTAAAACTGTCGGAGCCACACATTTTGGCGTGAAAACACCGTCGAAGTCACCTTTAGATTAACAATTTGAAATAATGTAGAACACTGTAAATCTCGATATGTTTTTCTAGGACAAAACACATTTTATTACGTTGGTTTTCTGCATAATTGCAGTTTTATGTTTCTGTTCAAGTTTACTCTTAATGTGTTATTCTTCTGTTAGAGTAGTTTACTGAAAATACGATATGGATTGTTTTCAGAGCTATAAAGCGCTTTACTTCGAAACAAGCGCCAAGACCGGATCAAACATTATTGAAGCCATCACAAAACTGGCCGAGTGAGTAATAGTTTCCACGTACTGAGTAACTGCTTTCTAACAAGCATAATGCTTATTCATTTGCAAAAATGATTTATTAATTAGTTCAAACTGGGGCGTATCAAGGATTTATAAGGGGAGGTATGTATAAATCCTAGGAAGGGGGAGAACGACCGACCTATGAGGGGGAAGAGGGAGAGAAGGACGACCGACCTAGGAGGGGGGAGACGGGAAGAAGTATGAACGACCTTTGAGGAGGAGGTTGGGTTGCACAACCAAAAACCAGTTTTTAAAATTTAGGGTCTACGAAAATGTGATTTTTTTCTTCAGTTTTAGACTGATCAAGTTACTCTTACTATCTGTTCCAAAAGTTAACATTAGTGACTAAAAAGTACGTTTGATGGCGATGTTGCCCTAAACCTTTATTGCTTTTTTTCTTTCTGTTTTAAAAACGATTGATCAAATTGGCAATAGGCGCGAATAACGTCAGTGAAAATTAGAACGGCGTAATTTTCGACAGAAAACACGAGAAAGATTCCCGAGACACTGACACTTCACTGATTTGCGGTAGAAAACATTGCCCAATACCTTTTCTTTTACTAGTTTATGGTATTCAACGATATTTAAGTCAGGAATGACATCATTAGTAGTCATTGCCAGTCGCGGCTTAAAAACTTGCCAATTTCTCGATTTTCAAGAACTTGAACAAAATTAAAAACTTCCGCAGAAGTCGTTAAAATCGCTTAATAGTTTGAGACAGATATAACACAAAAGAAGGGTGCATAAGAGTTAGTACTTGTTATTGTCCTGTATTGCCATACTTTAGTCAGGTATATTACATGCAGCAATCTCCCAAGAGTCGTTATTGCCCTGTATTGCAATACGTTAGTTATGTATATTACGTGCAGCAATCTCCCAAGACTTATTACAAAATGCTAAAAGATATCTTTCCTTATTCACAGGATTTTGCAAGAAAAAGAAGATGAGCAGATACAGGATGCTCTACGTCTGTCAGACAAAAATAAAAAATCAAAATGCTGTAAATCTTCATAGCAGCAATAAATCTGGGAAAATTCCAAGTGGTATGCCCACTGCTGCAAAATAACGGACACAGACAGCAAAGAATAAAGTGCCTCAAATACCTCAGTAACTGTGACGGAGCATCCCGAGTTATAAAGGTCTCTAAACAATCCCAACTTTCGAACCAAAGTCACAACGACAATCTCTCACAGTTCAGTGATACAGCTATAGATATATTTCTTGGAAAATATTCTGAGCGTTTAACAGTAAATTCCTAAGGAAGTTATACAGTTTAAACATTCTAACATATTTATGTCCTATTACTATGCATTACTATACAGCGTTTTCGCCTGACGTCATGGCGGCAATGTTGGGCTCTCTCAACAAAAGAGCAGAGACCTTTAGATCCGAGGACTAGGACGAGGGCAAGATTTCAAGCGCATTTTTTTAAAGCAAACTCGTTGTGGAGAGGACGAGATTCCATGCAAAAGTCGTCCTCTCGGGGACGAGTTTGCTGGAAAAAGCGCGCACGCAGTTAAATCTTGTCCTCGGATCTAAAGATCTCTAATATTGTTTCGGAAACCAACATGGCCGCTGCACCTACTGTCTTTTGTGTCTCCTGAGTTTGTGAGAAAACGCTCTATATAAGCAATATCTTACGTTTGTGGTAACCCCCAAAGGAATAATAAGGTGAATGCCAATACAGAGACGAGCCAAAAACACCATTTCATAAAATTTTAAATCAGATTTAAAAGGCTTTAAATTGGGCTCTTTTACGTGACAAGAACCCTTAGGATTTTTCAAACAAAATAAAAAAATTAAAGCGCTGCGTTTGGTTCAACTTCATACCCTGCCATCGTACAGATAATCAAGTGGTTTTTTGTGAAAACGGACTAGTATAGAATTTTGTTTCTAGCAGTAATAGAGTCGTAGCTTATAACATCGTAAGGAAACCATTGTAAAAGCAGAAACACTTTTAAAAGACGTCACAGGAACCTTCGGGTCAGAGTACGCCCTACACGATTTCAAGCGCGCGCACGCTTTTTCTAGCAAACTCGTTGTTGAGAGAGCAACCTTTGCTTAAAATGTTGTCTTCTCAACAACTTTTTTTGAATATGCACGTGTGCGCTTGAAAATTTCGTACTCATGAAGCAAAGTGATGGGGAGACGCTAAATTCAGGAACTAAATAGTTCTTATAGAAACCGACTAGCTTAAACTTTTTATATTCTGGTAAAAACCTGGTGCAGATACCTGTTTACTGCATGATATAAATTTTTCTCCAAAGTGGCCCAGTGGATAATATGAAATTATTAAAAATATTTATGAAAGGTATCACATTTATTTAGACAAGCCACAGATAATGTTTCTGACGTGACATATTTATAACACTGATAGTTAGAGTATGTAAAATTTACCAGGTACAAGATATCAAATTGTACAAATAAATTAACAAATAAAATAAAGCACAACACTAAGATTGTTCTCAGAGTAATTAATTTCAAAACAAGTTTATAATATATGTGCAGTGCACGTGTAATGAACAGGAAAAATTATATCATTAAATAACAGCAATAGACTAGAAATTATTTCAACTTAACAAACTGAAGAAAATCGATTTGGCTCTTAAAAAAATAATGAAGGCATATAAGCTTGTTTAAAAAAAAAAAAAATTCTGTACACAAATTCATTACAAAAGAAAAAGATAAATTAAGATTTCAACATAGGGCTAAATTTAACTGAGCTTTCAACACTGATCCAGCCCTGGCATAACACTCTTGCCATTCTATTACCAAACCCCAATTTTAGCTCTAAGATTCGATAATTACTCAATAGCAACTTCACTAACGGCTTCTTTTGTTAAATTCCTTAATTTACCCTCAGTTAAAAATCCCAGCTGAACGTTTGCATAGTTCTTCTTAAGACACAAGAGTAAAACATCTATACCTCAAAAAAACGAAAAGAAAACCGTTTTTCGTCCAGGTTGCCACTTGGCCTGCTGTATCTTAGCTCAGCTGTACTTCCGCCAACTCTAATTCCACGGATCGCCGTCAGGTTTTTTAAGAGTCTGTCTCCGTTTCGGTTCTTTCGTGGAGTACATCGTACCACCAACCGGTTCGCCAGCTGGTTGAGTCGGCACTTTCGTGCAATACCACTAACCCACCCATCTCCATCGTCTTCCATTTAAAAACAAATCGACTCTAACTAAACTCCATGTTGCATGTTTGAAGCAAGTCTTTATGCAGTGATTCGTCAAAGAAACATTGTCTGAAATATACACAGTTTCTTGCAAAACCAGATTACCCTGTCTTAAAGTTTCTTTTAAGACAACATTGTACTTTTATCCCATTTTGACAACCATCTTTAACAATATAACGTAAACTTTAATTATTCAAAAATACCTGTTTCTACCTTCATTATACTGTATGTACAAAACTATCATCTAAACCTCACTGTCACTATTCTAGGTTGCTCTTGGGGTTGCTTAGCAAGTCTCTTTTCCTCAGACAGCGGAATATTGGACCAGTCAAACGTTGAATATTGCATAATCGACCGCTGAGTTCCTCGGCGTTTGATCGCATCTTCCAAAGCTTTATCGCGACTTTCACTAAAACAAAATGAAAAAATGTTTCTTCAAAACGTAACACAAATGCATTGGTCGATCGCTTGTTTGAATAAGAGCCTTAGTCAGACCCGTACGCAGAGGGAATGCGCGGGGTGCGCACGCACCCCCCCCCCCCCTTCCTTCCCCAACGGCCGTAAAGGTCCACAAAGTCCACTTGATTATAAAAATAATGAATAACAAAATTAAGTTTATGATGGAAAATGATCATCAAAGCATATTTAGAAGAACTTTTATTTACCTGTTAAACTATCTCAATAATAAATTAGAATAAAATCTGATTTGCTAATTGCCAGTCCAGCAAAAATACCATAAGCCCAAAGTTATTCCTACACAAAACTTTATTATTTTTATGCTGTCCTGAAAATACGAAAGTTGTAATAAAATGATGTCATGTCTGGGAGAGGGGTTGGTCCTAAAACCCCCTCCCCCCGCAGCAAAAATCCTGCGTACGGGCCTGTAGGCGGAAGTGTGATTCTCATCAAAATGTTAACATTTGCATGCATGTTGTTGGAAACCAGGAGGTACACTCAATTTGTTTGTGTTCTTTGTTTGACTATCACCCCAATGTAATTGATCTTTTTCAGCTCATTCCAGATCTTGTTAATAGAAAAATACCCTATGAACACCTATTTCTTAAAGGCATCAAACAGAAAAGGGGCAGGCCATTTGTGGTCGTAAATACACAGTTCTGGGGGAATTACAGCAATGCCCAGGGGCATCCACGGCAGATGCCCTGTGGCCGTTGTAGATTTCAAACCCTGTAACTGAATTAATGAAATAAGTGTCAATGTTTAGTGTGTACATTTTCAAAATAGATTAACAATAAAAGCTTGGAGAGTGTAAGAGGAACATACTGTAATGAACCAAGTGCATAATTATGTTACAGGTCAAATTTATTTTTAGCGTTTTTTTTAACCTAGTTTAATTTTTTAAACCTAGTTTATTTTTTTAAAATTTGTTTTAAACTAGTTTATTTTTAAGGTTGATTATAATTTTTGGCCGTGGTGAGACTGGAACCTATAAATTATAAGGTCGAGAATTATAGGGTGAATTGCAACAATTGCTTGTGTGGTCAAGTGGATAAGGAAGAGGATTACAGATCCAGAGGTTGGGAGTTCAAATCCTTGTGAGTACCAAAAAATTAATTGTAAGGAAAAAGGCAAGAGTGAGGTTATATGGGGGGTTAGGTGAGAGGTAGTGAAGTGGGGAGTTAGGAATAACTAGATATAGGATGGGAATAACAGAACAAGAAGGGAGGGGTGGGTGGTGAGATGCAAAAAAAAACTGAGAAAACGAAATTCTTTTTTTTTTTTATTTATTCTTTTTTTAAAAAAAAAGAAATCAGCTTATTTATCAGACAGTTGATAAAATATTAATAAGCTGGTTTAAAAAATTAAACTGGTTTTAAAAAAATGAACTAGTTTAAAAAATATTGAACTAGTTCAGAAATAAAATTAAACCATAACATCTATATTAATCCGTGGCTATGTGTTTCTCCATTTCTAACTTGAACCGTTTCAGCCGCAGTTGTCTTAGTGTCTTGATCAGAGTTTGCATTATCAATTTATTTTGGTCACAAAAGAGAAAAAAATTCTTCTGCATAACTAGTCGTTGAACTGCAGCCAAACAGTACACGTACGAATGGATGTACATGGTTTGACCTACAGGAAGTGCACCAGCTCATATAAATGAGTCACCAACATCCCTTCATAAAACATGTGTATATTCGCGTGACTTATTTGTTTCATCGATGGTCCTGCATTCATTTCAATACTTAATTTCAAGTGTATTTATCTTGAAAAACTGGTAAACAAAAGAAAAAAAAGATAAGATTGAACGAAAATTGTTTTATTTTTTGTGAAAATTTTCCAGCATTTTTAATCACTTTCAATAGCTAGTTGCCCATTGGTCTCTTTGGTGACTTTTTTTTACTAGTCTGACGGTAATTTTACAAGTCCCCGACGACGGATTAGCAGATGTTTCCATATCGGTTATTATTTAGTATATCATATTATAAAACAAGTTGGATAGTACGTGCGTTTTGATTGGCCCACAGCTGTGTTTTCATAACGCAATGAAGCACGAAAATTTCATTAGTAATATGGTTGGCTCTGTCTTCAAGTTGTGAGATTTATAGTTTCATGAAAGAAGTTAATGATACATACGCGCTCCTTATATTGTTTTTCTTTGTTGAGACGGGAGATAATAACTTTGTAAAAGAAATAAAACATGTTCTCCGTTACTTCATCGCTTGGTGAAAACCTGGGCAAAGTTTGTGAGGATTCTCGAGCAGGTGGAAAACCTCAACTGCATCTGGTTTTAAACGATCTGCTCTTGGTCTCCCAAACGTTCGCCTCGGTGTCCACCACGCTATAAAGGTACTTAAAACATGTTTTATTTTTTAAATAAAGGCGTGGAAATGGACAAATTATGCCATCTCAACTCTTAAGTTTAAATATCAAAAGCACTAAGGTATTTTTCTACCAGAAGTAAGCCACTGAAGCAAATGTTTGTTAAGATTTAGTTTACGTGTGGACTAGTAGTTGAACGCTTTGCATATATAGATGGACTCAATTCGTTTCCGTTAGTTACCATGATAAACTTCTTTCATTTTACCATCTTACAGGGGAATTGTAAAGGCGGTACAGTTCTAACACTCCTCCATGAAAAAGCTGTAGGATTCACAGGGTTCGTAATTTGTAGTCAATCTTCTCTATATTTGTACAGAACACACTTCTTGAATGTCCTAATTAAAAAGAAGGAAAGAGTTTCGTAACGAACTATCACACATCTTCAAAAACGTATCTAGTTGGCAGCATGCCTTCTATTATGCAAGGCCTCAAGTTCGACTACTTGCTAACCAACACTCAGAGAAGATGTTGACCTTGCTCTTATCTTTAAAAATGTTGACAAATCGATGTTTAGTTTAAAGACGCTTAACAACAAACTGTTGTAGACAACATGCAGCAGGTAAATAACGACGAGTGGAGGCTGAGGTCCATATGCAAAAATTTGGAAATTGAGAGTAAATTGCTTTGGAATGTTTTTAAAAGTTTGGAATTACAGTTGTAATAGCTTTTGTCTTAACCTTATTAAGAGAAGCCACGCAAAGAGATTGGTGGTGTTGCTTGGTTATGCTGTTTTACTGCAAGCCTTTTTTGAATCTAAACATGTGAGCCGCTGTTGATCAAAATCTAATACTCTCATCTTGCTGCACATGCGTGCTAGTGCTAATTACTTGCATCCTCTATAATGGAGCAGAAACTAATTGTAGAATTACACGCAATGAAATGATATCCTGCTGATGAACAGTAACTGTTTTGCCATTAATTTTCAGCAGCATTCTATGTCCTTTCAGATATGTATTTAATCCACGTTGATTTAGTACCTTAATCTTTATATCTATCATAGGTAATGTTGAGCCTGAATTCTAGCAACCATGGAATGCTGTTTCGGCCTTACTAACCCCTATCAGCAGGGTATAGCTAACAAACAGGCCCAGGTTCCTACAAGAGATAACACAAAAATTGAATAACAGCGTTCAATGCTCGATAGATCTGTGATAGTATTAAATTGTTACAGCTGCTAAAATGGTCACTTAGGTCACATTGGTAGCGTTCATCACCCATTAAATCTACCATTTATGATAGAAGGTCATAATACCATTTTATTAGTTTCATGTATTTAGTACTCGCACGCTTGCGTTACATATGATATACAAACGTCAGTCATTAATCCATCACATGACTAATTCTTAATTCGTGTTTACAGAGACACCAAAGCACAAGAACTCTGTCTCTTTTTGACGCAAGCTGTGAGTATTTTTGAAATTATTAAAGGTTTAATACAAGCAATTAAGAGTAAAGTACAATATATCATAAACCCTTTTCATGCTTAAACAACACGCTGGTTTGCTGACAGTATAGAATCCAACCTAATGTACGCAAACCGATTCATATTTGAACAAAAAATAATCAACGCTTTGCTCGGTGATAAAAGATGGCTTGAATAGTTTCGATTTCGGATTTTGTTACAATTTCCTTTACACATTCTGTTTTATTGTTTATTTTAGTTTGTGGCATTTGTATTCTAAATGAGCTGGCGGGCTTTGATCTCGAAACGGAAAAATAAATGGATAGAATTCAACAATGTTTGAGTATTTACAAAATTCAGTTCGGTTTGTACTTTTTATTATATTTACATTTTTGAGCAATAAATATCCGATCTAGATATATACACTAAATGAACATATGACTCAGGGTTCTTGGTGAAGAGACGTCGTATTAAATCTATGATCTGACACTACTGGAACATGATGTCGATCTTTTTCTTCATTCTATTTTGTAGGCATGTGTGCCGTATTTTGACATCTTGGAACAGTGGGTTTACAAGGGGATTATCAGCGACCCGTATTCTGAAGTAAGTGTTATTGTATTTATGTGTGAAATAACTAAAAACAAAAACAAGCAAGATATCGACTTTTATAATTATTTTATTTATCTTACCAGTGTATTAACTGTAATTTTTTTGTCAGTTTTTAGTGGCAGAGCATGGCTCGGTACAGAAGGAAAAAGTCACTGAAGATTACAATGATGCATATCCTTTTTAAACTCTCATATTTAAAGGGATAACAACTTTTAATAGCATTGGATCGTAGGATAAACTTTACACTTTAAATCTTGTAACCAAAACCACATATTTTTATTTAACTTTCTAACTAAATTACTTGAAGACTAGAACAACAACGTTTCATTTTTAGGAATATTTTATCCTTTAAATGTATTTTATAGGATGATTTCAGTGTAGTATTGCCAGGATGTTATAAGGTTTAAGAATTTTTTGGTAATTAAATTAATTTTGTTAGAACTATACTAAACTATTTCCTATGTATGTTTACCGTAGTTATTCAACTAGAAGTCTTATTATCAGGAAAACTTAATTTTTCAAGTTTCTTTTGATGTTTATGACCCTATTGGAGACTTGGCTCCAAATTGTTGACATTGAATTAGAAACTCGTTTCTTTATTTTGTATTGCAATGTATGAGTAAGATTCCTTAATTTACTTCACTTACTGGGAACAACGCTACACAATTGTTCGAGAGAATATTCCAGTCTTTCTTGAAAAGGTAAGTGTTTATTTTTGTTTTGTAATTAATCTAAGCGGAAAGCATTTGTAAAATAATTGTAAATGTTTTAAAATTTAAAGTAAAAGTTTTCACTGAAAACTTTTACTAAAAACTTGATATGTATGAAAGCATTTATAATTTTTTGGAAAAGCTCATTATGTAAGTATTTCCAACAAGTGAAATTATCTAGAAATTAATTTTGGTATGCCGACTTTTAATTTTTTTTAAAAAAGAATTATTAGTATCATTAAAAAAGCATCATCACGAACCTACCCTGAACATTGGGTTTGTTTAGCAGACCAAAAATGTTTGCACACTAAGGCGCATGAAAGGATTTCGGAAATGTCTCAGTAATTGATTCTTAACACTTGAAACACTTAGAGGTTCAAAGGACAGAATTTATCAAAGCAGGAAGGCAAAGATATAACCCGATTGAAACACAACTACACTCAAACTTCGAGGGAACTTGAAAATTTTAAGCTAAATCTGCAAGATTTTTCAAGCCGTAATGCACATGTGCAAGTCATGACCTAGTTTTTCAAACAGATCGGTTAAGACTTCACAGAAATATACCAAAAACAATGATTTTCATACGGTTCATTATTTTGCAGGTCGCCCACAAGATTCTAAGTACAGGAAAATATCTAAACGTTATCAGACAATGCGGTAAGCACAATAAATCAAATTGGGGTAGACTAGTAGCATTGATATTGGCCACAAAGGCCCCATCAAGTTTACCTTTTCATGTCATTGCTACCGAACAGGCTACCCACATACAAAATAGGTAAGAGAATTAAAAGTGTAGTTCTTGTGGTATGTGTCTGCAAAGATCAGTTGCAAGTTTAGCAAATACTAAAAACTGTAGCCACTAATGCTACATCCTTAGCAGACTTTATCCCCAAAAACGTACATAATTTGTTGTGAGCCTTAGTGTTACCTGTCATGGACAGCGGTTTCAGCCTTACTATGCCACGTCAGCAGGACATAGCTAGCAAATAAACTGGACTTCCAACAATATTTGGTAACTTGCTTTTATAAGTTCAATTATTACGGTAATTCAATGGTAGCAATACAGCTAATTTGCCTGCTGCATGGGGCTCTAAACTTTGAAGTAATTAGAAAATAATTTTACAAAAACTGCTACTGATACTGATGGCGATGGTAACTATGAGCAGTGATAATAATAATCATCATGAAGACTGTATAGTAACTGGTGAATATTGATGAAGATGGTGATGGTGATGATGATAAAATAGTTGATTGTGAAAGTTAAAAATGATTATGATAATTGTGAATGATATTCGTAATGTTGATCTAATCAAGGATGATAACGATGGCGATGATGATGATGATAATGGTGGTGTTGAAGATAGATTATTGACAACGGTAATGTTGGCAACGATAATGGCATTGGTGATGTTGATGATGATGATAGTAATGGTAATGGTGGTGGGAAGTTAGGATGATGCTAAAATATTACATTGTCTAACGATAGTGATGCGATGATGATGATGATGATGGTGATGATAATGGTGGTGGTGAAGATAGAGCATTGGCAGTGGTAATGTTGGCAACGATAATGGCATTGGTGATGTTGACGATAATGATGATGTTGACGATGTTGATAAGGATGATGATGGTGATGGTGATGGTAATGGTGGTGGCAATGTTGGGATGATGCTAAAATATTACACCGTCTAACAATAGTAGTGATGCTGAAGATTTTCAACGATCATGACGCGTCATGTTTGTAGGTCGTAACGTGCAGTGCCCAGATGCAGAAGAAATTATTTACACGCTTAGAGAGAGAGAATATGTGGAGAAAATTGAGAAAGCATACAACTATGCTAGCAAGTTTCTCCTTGAGTTGATGATGGATGAGAAAGAGCTAATGGCGCGATTAAGGTGCGTATACAAACAATACTTTATTCTTTTAATTTTCTTTTTAGTTGAAAGTATCTGCCATGCAGGTTCTTCGTAATCAAACCCATTATTAATAGTGACATGCTTTACGGTTAAAGTGATTGTTTAATATTTATGAATGATCCTTGGATCAAGCAAAAATAATTAAAAATCTGGACTGATTAAGTTTTTTCTATGAAGATCCGGGTAATCGAGATCAGTATAATCGAGATTTAAATAATCAAGTTCTGAATAATTGGGATCCTGGTTATCAAATAAGTGAGCTCCGGGTAATCGACATCCAAGTAATCTAAATGTAGTTAATCTAGGTCCGGGTAGTTTGTATTGGTCCAGGTATTTTAGGCGAAGGCAATCTAGGCGAAGGTAATTTTGGTACAGGCAAATTAGTTCCAGGTATTCAAGTTCCAAGTAATCTAGTTTAGGTATCTATATCAGGTAATCTTGGTCAGGTAATCAGGATCAGGTAATGTAGGTCCAGGTAATCAAGGTCCGGGTAATCAAGGTTGGGGTAATCAGGGTGAAGGTAATCTAGGCAAAGGTAATCTAGGTACAAGTAAACTAGGTCACTCCAGGTAATCTAGGTAAAGGTAATCTATGTCCAGGTAATAAAGGTGAAGTTAATTTAGGCGAAAGTAATCTAGGCGAAGGTAATCTTGGTACAGGTACAATAGGTACAGGTTACTAGGTCCTGGCAATCTATGTATAAGTAATCAAGATTTAAGTTATCTAATTCCGAATATCTAGATCTGGGTTATTGAGATCCAGGTAATCAGGGTTTTTTTATCTAGGTCTATATAGTTTAGGTTCAGGTAATCAAGATCTCGGTAATTGAGCCCAGGTAATCAAGGTTTGGTTGTAACTGGTTTGGATTTGTTAGATGTTCCAATTTGATCATTTGGTTACTGAAGAACTAAAATGGAAAAACTATCCTTTTTAAAAGTGTTGTTTGGTTGATTCACCCTAGGTCTATCAAACACTATTTCCTTATGGATCTGGGAGATTTTTTTGTTCAGTTTATGGACCTTTCTGAGGATGAGATGAAGAAAAACATGGATGGTATCCTTCAAGAGAACAATTTTTTGTTGTAAATAAAAGTGGAAAAGATTAAAAGAGCGATTGACTTTGCATCATTAGTTTTAAATATTTTCAACGCTGTAAAGATTTCAGTTTTGTCAGCACCTGACCAGCCTGTGATGAAAAGGCTTTAGATTAGCCAATCGTACAGCGGAAACTATTAAAGCAGCCAAATGGAAATGAGAAAAAATTAAAGAACAAAATGAAATATTCCACTATATTTATTTGAATTTGACAAAAATTAAAGCAAAATAATTATTTTTATTTTCAAGAAACTATTTGAAAGTGAATAAAAAATATTAGCTAGTTGAGCAATTTTGTTTAAAATGTTAGTTGTGACTTTAAATGTGTTTGATTTCGGAAAAAAATTAGATTAAAACTGCTCAGTTATTGCCGTCATAAGTTAAAAGTATTTTAGTTCATGTTTTACTATATTGCGTTGTTTTATGACTTTTAGAAGATGTTCAAAATAAATAAATTTCAAAAGGTATTTTGTTACCTGAAATGAAATATTAAAATCCAAGTCTCTTGTTAAAATTCATAATCAGATCGTAATCAATTCACAGAACAAAAATAACGGGCTTAAACTTAAAAGGATAAGGAATCGATAAAACAATGCTTTAGAACGAGGCTAAACAACTGTTATGCTACTGGAGTAATTGTTGCTAGAGATAAGAACGAACGTAAATCTCTTTAGGTGCTTTTATTTATTTGAACCTCACGAAAAACGTGCCTTTGTGTAACCCCGTGTGCCAAGGCTTCGCCGTAGTGATCAACCTTGAGTTATTCAAAGTATACCTTAAATAGAGCTCCAGACATTATGCCATCACGTTTGGAGACGCTTGTGGAGCTGGCGCTTCGAACCAGCACAGCTAACAGTGATCCATTTAAGGACGATTTAAGGTGAGTAAGTTAGGATGTTTGAAGGTGCAAGTTATAATCATGATAATAACTATGGTGATGTTCGTGGTCATGATGGCAGTTATGATGGTGATGATAATAGTGATGATGAGGATGAGGATGATAATGGTGCTGCTAATCTTGAAAATGATATTTTGATGACAATAAGGATGATGGCGTCTTCTCGGATAAGGACGTTAAACCGTAGGTCCAGTCTCTCGTCACTCTATCGAGGGACTTAAAAGAACCCACACATTTGTCGTAAAGAGCAGGGTGGTGATCCCGGTGTTAAGGTCTGCATGTCTTCTTCACTAGTACTGAGGGCACTTACGGTTATTAATATTTGTGAGTCGCTGTTG
Source organism: Zoanthus sociatus (assembly GCA_025331085.2). Lineage (NCBI taxonomy): Eukaryota > Metazoa > Cnidaria > Anthozoa > Zoantharia > Zoanthidae > Zoanthus > Zoanthus sociatus. The sequence goes on from JAOBAY020087689.1 coordinate 14,148, forward strand.
CAGACTATCTAAGACCCTCATCTGTCTGACCCTGTATATATTTGTAAACAGGTTCTGAAAAGCCTCCGAGGGGGAGAACTTGTATATATTTGTATTTGTATGTATAATGATGGTATTCATGTAGTTTTACAATGATGGTGATGATGGTTATGGTACCAACTGTACTGATGTTTGCGATGATGGTGATGATGAAGATGGTGATAATAATGGTTGTAACGCGATGTTGTCGATAATTTTGATGATGATGATGATGATGATGATGGTGGTGGTGATGATGTTCTGGGGTGACGAAGGTGACTGTTAGGAAGGTGATGATGGTAATGATGGTGATACTGGTTACATCACAATTTCCATCAATAAGAACTTTGTATGTGAATACTGGCATCGTCTCTTACTCGTTGGTAAACGAAGTATATCGTGACTAATACAATTGGGTTACTCCGTCGATCCTAACCATTTATCGTAAATCATTAATGCCGTGGAATACTGACAAGCACGTTCGTAAAGGCTCATAGAGACGAATGTTTGACTCAGTGAAATGTTTTGGTAGTAAATTATTCTGGTGATGTTAGGAATGGTGTGCTTTTTTAATTTACAACTTTACAGCAATGTTCCATCTAATAATTACTACTTTTATTACCTTATTACATTTGTTAAACCTATTTTAATGGAGAAAATCAATTGACGCAAAAAGTGTCAAGAACCATTTGCACAACTATTAAGCAACTTGTTATCTCAAAAACTTTAAAAAAAATAAATGTTTTGATTTTCAATGTTATTCAAGGTCTATAACTAACAGTTAATGACACGAACTGTCTCACTTGTAAATATCGTTTCGCTAGTTATTATGTTAATGAAGAGCTACTTTATGAAAGAGACATTGGAAAAAAATAAAATATTTTGCTGAACACCAGAAGAAAATGCTGCCCTCTGTTTTTTCTCGTGTTTTTATAATTGGTGCTTGCAAAATGGCATCGCGAAATTAAAATGAGATCAAAAATGTTTTTCCACAAAGTTGTGAAAAGTAGTCGTCTCAAAAATTTGGAAAGATAACATGTCGCCAATATCTTGTGCACATTAAGCTAAATTTATTAAAAGCTCTATTTTCGCAATTGAATCGTGAATGGATGTTTTATAGACCAATAAAGTATCTAAATCAATACTTAATGTGAAATTCAGTTATAAGATTTTGCTACTTAATTTTTTAGGGTGGACCTGTTGCCGTATGATCTTATTACACAACTCTTTCGCATCTTGTCAGTGGCTTATGATGGTAGAGGTAAAGGTTTTGATCAATCTACACTCTTACATATTATCAGTTGTTGTTAGATGTTCTCCATGATCTCTTGTTTTAACTGCAAAATTCCGCTTTTTTTTCATGCGTTTTAGTTAATCCAATCGCTAAAACAATGAAGCACAGAAAGTAAACATCCATCAGTCTTCCATAACTTGATCTGAATTTTCTTAAGTTTTCTTGGACCCAAGCATATTTTTGCTAGGTCTTGTATTAAGTTTCAAAATGGACTTAGCATTAACAGCAGTTGTGTTGAATACTTGATAAAAAAATGTGACGGAACAACATTTTTATTACACTCCTTGGAAAACTAGCGGAAGGATAATATATTGGAATGATGATCCGGTTCTTAGCCTAGTCCAAAATACGGCAGTCTACGAAAAAATAATATGGTAATTACCAGCCTCCCATCGCTCGGTCAAGATGAAACCGGAAGCAATTTTTCAAAACTTTAAACGCAATTAGACTATGAAAAATTCGTAATCGAATCGTTTTTTTGCCATTAGAAGAATAAGGGCATTTTATATAAACAAAAACCCACAAATGAGAACATGGTGCTGCTTTTGCTATGGCATCGGAAATTGGTTAGGCTTTTGCGTCTTTTTTAAATGAACACTAAACATACGCCTAATTTCTTTCTTTTTTTTAAGGGAAAATCGAATCGTTTTTTTTCTATTAGAAGAATAAGGGCATTTTATATATACAAAAACCCACAAATGAGAAGATGATGCTGCTTTTGCTATGGCATCGGAAATTGGTTAGGCTTTTGCGTCTTTTTTAAACGAACACTAAGCATACGCCTAACTTCTTTTTTTTTTTAAGGGGGACTTAAAGGGGCTATGTTTCGGATCAATTTTTCACTAAAATCGTTATTTAGTTATGCACAAAATGTTCCTTTTAAACTGTGAGGTGAATCTCTAATGACATGTTTTATAAAAAAGTAACGCCTAATATATTTTTTTGGTATTTTTTGTCGAGATAGCATCAAAACAAAATTTCAATCCATTGCTATCCTTGCCATCCGTAGCAATAAATGACAAAAGCATAATAAACGTCATAATATAAAGTTGAATAGCAGATATAGACCATTATTTTTGGAATTCTATTAAGGCATAGCTTACACTCAATCAAAGAATTGCACGAAATTCCACGCAGGTCTAGACTGAACATATTTGCAATATTACCAACTGAAGGAGTTATAAGTTTTAAGATTGATGTAAAGAGGAACAAGTTTGAAATTTGAGATTTTCAAAAGATTCTAAAATAGAGTGACATTGCCCCTTTAAAAAACTCACTCACACTTCTTCCAGATAATAGTTAGGGGCGTGTATTTGTTTTCCTGTTCTTGTAAGGGTATTCTCAAAGTCTTTACCTTTGTGGTCTGCAGTCGAACCTTGATGTTATTGTGTAAAGTAACAGGGATAATAGTGAATAACCTCAAATAGAACCATTTTGTTGATTTATTCCCCGGGTGGCTACGAGCTCTCGGTAAATCTTATCCTTTGCTTGTGATATATATCTCATTCTCGTTTGACTTACTAAGCATATTAAATATACTTACAGCTATTAGGAATAGACGTAGTAAACCTGGCAGTGAGTCTGAACATTGACATTCGTAGACAACTGTTTTGCCTTGTTGGGTCTCCTCTTCAGCATTGCATAGCTAGTGCTCGGGTTAGTTGTAAAGATTTTCATTTGTAGTTTAAGAAACCCCTAAAAGTTATTTTTTTTATCTGTAGCTGCTGCAGCTAATGCCGATCCCACGGAAATGCAGATATCAGGTAAATAACTTCGAAAGCGTGCTCCATTTACGCATAAGACTTGAAATATGCCTTTGTGCCCTATTTGTGTTCGAGTTTTTAGGAAACAGTAGTTATGAATTATAAATAAAAAGGTAAAGTAATACATAAAAATAAAATTTATTATAAAAAGGTTGGTAATATAATTTATTATAAAACGATAATTAAATGTTTTTATTAAACAGCTTGGTAATATACTTTAATTAAATCGGAAATATACTACAGATAAAGGTTACTATTATTATAAATATACAAGTAATATGTTAAGAATAGATGGTTTATATTGTAAATAGATGAGATATTTGTTATAAACAGATGGGTGCAGTAATACAATATAAATCAACAGTTAGTATTTTAAATGTACTCTTATGTACTTATTCAACAAGTGTGGGGTGTAAGTTTACTGAATATTTGGCCCAAGGTCAGGACGTGCAAAGCGGGAGAAGCTCACCCCTTACATTCTGACTAAAAGCAAAACATTTCGTTTGAAGATCTGTATATGTGTATTTTTTACGTTATGTGTATTTTTTCTCTAATTAATCTAAACGTTGTTTTTGAGCGTTAGACCCATTTATCTTCATTTACACTGTCGATAAAAAACATCATCAATTTTTGGGCTTTTTTTTTAACTTTTATTATTACCTTAAATTTATAATTTATCCTTCAAACGGATAATTCCAGTATTGTTCATTTCTTTCAGGACTTGAGTCTTTTACGTTCGATTATGAAGTCCGTTGGCCAGTTTCGCTTATCCTGAGCAAAAAGGTAAGGTTGTCACAATAGTAAAACTAATTGACGGCTTACCGAATTACCCCAATAAAAATGGCGACTCAAGTCCAACAGATTTATGGTAGTAGGCTGACGTCATTATTCACAGTCGGGTTCATAAGCATACAACTTTATTTAGGCTTATTAAACAAACCCAGTGCAGTGTTCTAGCCAGACCATAACAAGAAGGTGCACGCTGAGCTGTGTCATTTTTCCAGTCCCTTCTCGTTTTCAGAGCCTCACCTTATATATATATATATATATATATATATATATATATATATGTAT
>JAOBAY020087690.1:0-10348 GCA_025331085.2 Zoanthus sociatus
CAACAACAACAACAACAACTTTATTCACCTTCAATTAGAAATTTCATCTTTAGATGATTTTGCTATGGCTGGTCTCAGACTTAAACCATGGTTCTTCAGTTACTACCAACGTATGCGTGCAAGCTCTTTTGTACCATTTTAATTATATTCATAATGCAACTGTAACACTTTGCAATTATTGCAGCTCAAGAGATTTGTGGAGTTGGATGGCGCGCGAAAGAAAAATCTTGTTACAAGATGATTTCACAAGGAAAACAATTTTCCGGCGCAAGCTTGGATTGCCAAGCGCGAGGAGCTTCAGTGGTAAAGATAACCAGCAGATCCGAGCTGGATTTTCTCTTCGAAACTTTCATCCAGCCGTTAAAAAGTATCAGTGCCTGGATTGGCCTTACACGGGTACCTGATACCAACACTTTTCGATGGCAAGACAAAACACAATTGGGTACATTTCAGTTCTGGAACACTTTGGAACCAAATAACTACGGAGATAATGAGGACTGTGTCGAACTTTATACCTACAGTGGAAAATGGAACGACATCACATGTTCGCTTGTAAGACCTTATATTTGTGAGAAAGGTGAGGTTTGAAAAATAAGGAAGAAAAAGGAGGGGGGGGGGCGTAATAAAAAACCTTTACAATTTCCATTGTGCCCCCCCAATAATTTTTTGCCGGGAAACTTGTTCACGTGCAATTGATGTCCCGTCTCGTCAAATATATAAGGGTACGAGAAAAATGGACTTTGGTAGTTGGTATATAAAATATATTTATATTTATATATATATATACACAATTATTGGGCGGACGTGGTTGGCGCAGTTGGTAAGATCTCTGCTTTCCGACTACAAGGTCCCCAGTTCGATCCCTGCAAATTGCCGAGATTCGAATATTTGGGTGACCTTCTTTTCCGCCTAAACCAACTCAGCTTTTCATCCTTCCGGGGTAGGTAAATGAGTACCAGTGTTGGCTGGGAGCTAATCTGCGATGGATTAGTGTCCCGTCCAGGGGGAGTCAAAGACTCTCATCCGCTTATAACACTACAGAAACTGGAGATAAGCGCCGGCTCCATGGATCACTAGGCTCGTAAAGAATTTAGCATAATATAATTATTACCGGACTACTTTTATTGTTATTATAGTGTGTAGTATCGCTAACATCTCCTCTACAATAAATGATCCTAAACGAAGAGTATTATTTACTTCATGATAATAACGCGTTTTCAAAAGTTACTTAAATCACAAGACTTTCTAAATGTTATGATGCAATTAATTTACAGGTTTTAAATTGGAGCGTCCCAGCAATTTGATGATGTCAACAATTGATGATGTAAATTACTCCCTTATTAACCATACAATATTATCATCACGTGTAGCTGATGTTGAGGAGTGCACGAGAAAGTGTTTGCAAACCCCAAACTGTTACTCATTCAATTATGGTTATTCCGGCGAGTTGGAAAAAATATGTGAACTGAACAACGCAACAAGAGCAGTTCAAAAGGGATGTTTTGTCCCAAGATCCGGTTATGTGTACTACGAGTAACGTCTCATACTGTTTTGTTTGGGGTTAGTCCGGAATATTAACTCCAGAGATGCTTCAATATCAAGTCCTCTTTAAAATAAATCCCTTTCTAATAGGACCCACTCACAAGTAAGACTCTCTTTTTTAACAAATCCCAAATTGTAGAGTTTAAGATGTCAACAGGTTTGTCTCCCACCAGTTAAGATCATTGAGTGGAATTTATCGATGATAACTAAAATGACCCTTCGGTAGAGTCACTAGGTCGTTATAGTCCCATATCACGCTCTATATTGGTCATTTTTCGCCAAAAATATTAGTTGCATCGTTTATCCAGAAAGTATCGATTTTCTTTTTGGAAAACAACATTTTTCTGGACATATAGCATGCGCGTTGTACCAGTATTTAAACGTTACATAATATATTAGTATAAACCTAATAACGCGGGCACCCTGAATTCTGATTGGCTACTCTACCAGAGGTCTATTTGTGATGACCTACTGGTAGAGAAAAGATCGTAGATCAAATTGTAATGACCCCGTTTTGCAACAATATCAGAGGATTTTAAATTCATCGATAATTTCATTTGCACATCTTTTTTGTCCGATTAGTAGATTTATACTAAAACAATTAGACTTCTCGACCTCATGGACTACGAGTCATTCGTCCTCGAAGTCTAATTGTTAATTATCCCGAATAAGTTCAATTCAGCAACGTACTTACCAATGTTTTCAAATTTTATGCCTGCAGATCTTTTAAAAGATTACTATAATTGAAAATGCCATCCAACGTGGAAACGAATTATAAACATAATTTATTTAAGTGTTCCACTATTTGGTCATTTTAAAAGATGGCAATTTTGACAAAAACAGAAAGGGAGTTAGATAAGTGTGTTTATTAATTTAATAGATACGCGGTAGTTATACTGCGTTAAAACTATAAAAAAAGTATCTTAAATTTTTTATTTTTAAATTTTCTTTCGTTTACTTTCCTTTCACAACTTGATATGACTACGGATTTTGTCACAGAACTGAAATCATTAAAAAATTAATCACTCATACGTAAAATTGTAAACTTTGATAAAAACCTTTTTTTAGAATAAAAGTTGTTATAAACTATGGTATCTTGGATATTAAATGGGTTGCCGGGGATACCGAGTGTATTACATGGATTCCTCAAACTTATTAAGGTTTCGAAATGTCATCTTATAAGTAGCATCCACTTTTACGATTTTATTTCTTCGTCTATTCCTTAGTTTTAGTTTCGATTGAGAAGATATCTCAAACACTCGAGACAGTGTTTCATCACATTTCCAAACACCTCAAATTTCGTCAAAAATCAGTGTTTTCTCAGTTTTAGGAAATGTGATATGATGAAACACTTCTATCGTGTTTTTAAAAATATATTACAAAATGGCATTTCTGAGATCACGATGAAAAGCTTTTGAAGAGAATTACTTGATCAGGTGCGAAAGTTTTAGCTAGCACGAAGAGAATTATAATAGGGTTTTTCCAAAAGCTTAAATGCTTTTTACAATATTTATATTTTACGACACATACATATATACTTAATACAAAATTGTAAAACTTAAAAACAACTAGACGATTTATGATCGCTTACTCGTGCCCTTTGTCAGTGTACATTTTTACTTAGAACGATGTTGAAGTTGCATAAAAATACATACAGACAACTCTCTTTGAAGGACCACTCTAGTAAACGACCACCTTTTGAATTTCCCGTTTTGTGTCCTATATAAACTCTGTAAAACAATTCCTTTATAAGGGGTAGGGAAGGGGGGTGATTTTGTCGGTGAAGGAAATGTTTTTTAGCCCGCTGTCAAGCGCTCAAAAATTTTTCGTTAAATTACAAGGATTTAAGTGGCAGTTTCGGCTTTGCTAGTGCCAGGTTTTCCCTTTACAAGTATAAATTTCTTCCAGTCATCATCAACTGGAGAGGTTGCTCCGCTAAAATAATTTACAAAGCTTTATGGAAGGACGCTGGTAATGGTACTGGAGAAAAGCTTGCATTTCTTAATTCACGTACTGCGTGTAACATTGTTTAAGTAGTCATTTTCCAAACTGAAAATTTTAGTCACAGTCTTAACATGAACGGGGAGTGCACGCACTTTTTATTGGGGGGGTCCCCCCCTTTTTGGTAAGCTGATTACAGAAGACAGTGCCAAAAAGCAAAAAACATTTGCATTTTAGTTATAGAACCGCTACGGACAAACGAATCGTATGTTGAAGACATCCGATAAAATAAGTCTCAAAACAATGAATCATAGTGGCGGCCTATAAAAATTAAAAGGTACAAGATTAACAGTTAAACAACTGAGTTAAAGATTGCATCATGGGCACAGCAAACAAGGAACCACTGTTGAACAGCATTGTAGTTAATAGCTGGATTTGTTTTATAACTTATAATTAGATAAACATGTTTGGTTTTGTATTGTTCTTTTTTTTTGCATATTAGACAAATGATTATCATAACATGTGACATGCATGAGGAAAACCTATGGACAGATATCTTGAAACTACCCCATAGATTCATCCGCGAAATCTGCTTTAAAGAAACAGAACTGTAAATATTTCACAAATATAATTATCGATAGTGAAAATAATGTGTGTTTCTTAGTACATGACTTGGTAGCTATAATATATTTATAGAGATTTATTAAAGTGCTTGTCGCTTGTTTAGAAACCACGTTATCGTATGTGTTAAATTGGTTTTTCCCTTTTAAAAAACAATTATTTATGAATAGACAATTCAAATAAAATTTCAGTTTTATTTCATCAAGCAATGAAGGTTGTATATAGTCACGGATTCTTTACTTTTTTTTACTTATTGCTTGTTCTCCTGAAGCATTTCCTTTTCGCATGCGATCAAACCTAAAAAGAAAATCGCCAGGTCATTATTTACAGTTTTATTCTGCACAGGTTTACTGTATATAACATAAAGAAGACTGAAGACTGGTAATGGCCAGTAGAAATATTATACAAACGGCCCAATTTTTACTCACGTTGTAAGGTCAGTCTTTGCAAGTCTTATTCACAAAAATATATTATTTTGAATTTATTTCCGACTGATCACGATCGTTTGATCCACGTTGGCAAGTGTATTGATCGTACACGGTTTTGCACTGGTTTTAACTGTTTTATTGAGTTTAGCACTGTATATAACATGTAGACACACCCAGTGCGACCCACACAATAACGCAAATCGTTTTTACGCATCTATTCACGTAGTAGGAATTTAAATTGTACAAACAAACTATATGCATTCAACTTTAAGAAAATTATTTGATAGAGCGACTCCGGAACGTGATTGCCGCAGCATTAAATATTATTATGTGCGTACGAAAATTAAACATTAATGAGGTCGTTCAGTTGGTTATGCTCAGGTTGGCGTAGTGGTCATCAGTCGCACTTTCCATCTCTACGATCCGGAATCGATTCTCAGGCTCCGCAGGTGGACTGAGATTTGTTAAACTTAACCTGATTCCGAGAGTTTTTTTCCGGGTACTCCGGTTTCCCTCCTCTGTAAATTCAACTTTCGTGTCAAGATCTGAGCTTTCGAGCGATTAAACATTAGCCTCTGACTAGGAAGAATGGGCAACCACTTCCTTCGCAATTAACGTTAAATAAAGTATTTATTATTTTTGTCACAGCGGCTCCATGGTCAGACGAAGATCCGAAGGAAGAAACTACTGCCACAACTTCCAATGTAATAAACTCTCCGCTGCAATCTAAGCGCTTTCGTCAGAAGACTGGTGGATAGTTGGATATGCTTTTGAAGCTTTTTTTAAAAGAAATGTATATTAGGCGCAATTTTCTAAAAAACTAAACATGTCGATAGACAATCTGCTAGTGCCAATGGCGGTGAGCAACAGCATAAAATGGTTTTCTTACCTAAAAGTTAATTAAAGCTTGAAAACACATGGCCTTTTTTCTCGACGATAGTTCCCTCTGGTTGACCTGTTAAGAATACTTGTTTTCATTACAGTTCATACAAACAGAAAAACCTAATTCAATTTTGTAAGAGATATAGTAACGAAGATTATCATACTAATTTAGAGAACGATAAAATTTGACGATGTTTGCAAAAGTAATAGTGTTTTAGCAATTACACTTATAACGATGATGATAATCAGGTTTATGATGATGATGATGATGATAATAATAATAGTGATGATGATAGTGATGGTGATGACGGGTGATGGTGATGATGGTGATGATGATGGTAATGATGGTGATGATGATGATAATAGTGATGATGATAGTGATGGTGATGACGGGTGATGGTGATGATGGTGATGATGGTGATGATGATGATAATAGTGATGATGATAATGATGGTGATGACGGGTGATGGTGATGATGGTGATGGTGATGGTAATGATGGTGATGATGATGATGGTGATGAAGATGGTGATGATGGTGATGATGATGGTAATAATGGTGATGATGATAGTGATGGTGATGACGGGTGATGGTGATGATGATGGTAATGATGGTGATGATGATGATGATGATAGTGATGGTGATGACGGGTGATGGTGATGATGGTGATGATGGTAATGATGGTGATGATGATAGTGATGGTGATGACGGGTGATGGTGATGATGATGGTAATGATGATGATGATGATGATGCTGATGATAATAAAAATGATGATGGTGGTGATGATGATGATGATGATGATGCTCAGGGTGATGTCATTTAAGCATTTGTACTAGCGATGTAATAACAACATATAATATTAATTGATTGCAATTATAATGACATGATAAAAATAATGATTATAATGGTGATATTATTACAAAGATATAAGTGTTTGACTCTAAAATACGCCACTCGTAGATTTCATATGAAACTACATCCGGGACACGAGTGACATATTTTTCATATCCTCACTAGTGAAGATATCGCTGACGCCATTCCTTTGTTTTTCACTTCACTTTCATCTATTTTTTTTATTTTCGAAACACTCATATCTATGTAATAAAAATAAAATTACATGTTGGCTTGAACATATGAAGTTTATTTTCTCATGGAAAAAATATTTCACTCTTTCGCTGCGCCATAGCTATGGCTGCGCTTACTGGTGAAATATTGTTTCCCCTCGAAGATAAATTTCATATGTTCGCGCCACCGGTAATATCCTCTATATACTGATAACAAATTTAAATTTTTGGTAGGTACTTGATATATGATTTACCCAATAATCACGGGCATATTCTAGTGGCTAATCCTACTCCTAACCTGAACCTTAAAACTTAATAAATAAGGACGTAGGTATTAGTAGATTTAACACTTAGACGTCGAGGACCGTAGGCTAAATGGGCCATTCAAAGTCGTAGTCCATCAGGCTGAGAGGTCTAATTATTTTAATATAAATCTACTATCGGTCAAAAAAGGATGTACAAATTAAATTATCGATGAAATTCTTTGATATTATAGCAAAACGGGGCTCATTGCTATTTTGATCTGCTATCTTTTTTTTCTTCTAGTAGTAGTAGGCTATCACAAGTAGATCTCTAGTAGAATTGCCAATCAGAATGCAGGATGCGTGTTAGACCGTTAGTAGGTTTTTACTAAAAAGACGCAGTAGGGATTAGGGCACTAGAATATGCCAGTGATTATAGGGAATATCATATATGAAGTATCTACGAAATAATTGCATCCTACCGCTGACACAGAAGAATTGTACAGCTAGATACTTGTGAGTTATCCCACAAGGGTTACCACCCATGGCCGCGTTGTCGGCTTCAAGAAGACAATAACGTTTGCCGTTGCAATTCTTTTTCACTATTGCATCTGATGTCTTAGAGATGCAGTTCGTGTTGTCAGCAAGTTCTTTACCACACTTCGTTCTGAAAATGCATTTTTGAAATGAAAAAAAAAACACAAGATCACTTCCGAAAAGCATTGTTATAGTTCCATATTAATTCATATTGGAATATTTTTGTAAACTATAAAATGAACAGAATATTTCAACTCGTTATCAACTGGATATTACAAAAAAGAATCCGGAGATAGGAAAACTCTTATTCATGTCTACATAGAATGAATACAAGCTATTAAGTGTTGCTTAGTAGGAAGCAGCGAACTTGTGTTTTAGCAGCCATGGACAGCTAACGTAAGTCTTACTAGGTCTTCCCCGGGGAGGGGGGGGGGGGTACTCCCACGTATGAGCCATACGGGTATGTGCCGCCAGATAGGGTCTACTTTTTCAACCTAAATTCATAAACAGGGTATGGGTTTTTAGCAAAAAAGCATAAACATGGTACACTTTAACCTTCTGTAACTGTCACAGACAGGGTAGAATTTCGTCCACGGTGCCGGTGTTCTGGTATCAGAAATAATTTTGTTTTTTAGGGGAGACAGGAACAAGCTGTCAACATCCGCATTCAAGCGCGTTAGTAGTACCCCGTTTGACTTGACAAGCTACACACGTAGTAAGGCTATATCTATACTTCATGTCATAAACAGGATATTGAAATACCCATTTTTTGTCATAAACATGGTCAGGGTTTGACAATACGGGCGGCACACCCCCACCCATATGAGGTGGGAGTACCCCCCCTGTCGGGATTAATATGCTCGCTTTCGACCAGCATCGTTCCTTAGCTTATGATCAACTTCAACATTACTATTTATATTATGCATTGTTTAGCGATTGAATGCACTGTTTCAATGTTTTGCATGAAAGCAACTGTTACAACTTTGTTTGCCGAATTAGGACATAATTTTGCGTCTTTGTTTAAAAGCAAGTTATGTAATTACTAAAAACAAACACGAATAATGGTCACTTTTTTTCACTTTTTCGATTTTCACCGACACAAATGTATTATATTGATACTTTAACATGGCGAAAAAAGATTTCAAAAATGTTGAAACCTCATCATGAAGATGTGAACGAAAATGTTAAAAGACCATTTTCTATATTGCGGGAAAAATTGTTTGTTTTGTTTACATAGTAGACCTGAGGTGTTAATGGATTCCCCAACTGCGTGGTACGGGTTAATTAGAATTATTTTCTCTGTCAGTTTCAGTCACTCTATTTTGAAACATTGAGCAGTACGGCTAAAAAATATATTATTCTTCTTGAGTCAAATATTATTTCCCATCTATTTTTTGGAAAGGAAACTATTCGCTATTTGAACACACGTCATCTGACAAATCTTCGATCAAAGATTCTAAACGGAACACATTGAATCCTTTCTGTTTCGGTGGGAAAAGAAAACGAAAATGTAAGTCTAAACGTAAACTTACGTTTTCGGAAGAAAAAAAAGAAAAAGTTAGCAGACAGTGATTGCGGTTCGTGGTACAACCAGGAGAAACAGTAGCATGATGAATGTCCAAGGACAAAATTCTACCCTGTCTATGACGGTTACAGAGTGTTAAAACTGTACCCTGTTTATGATTTTCTGCTAAAAACCATACCCTATTTATGAATTTAGATTGAAAAAGTAGACCCTATCGGGCGGTACATACCTGTATAGCTCATATGTGGGAGTGCCCCCCTCCCCCCGGGCTATTGCTCAAACATCAGCTCGAGCAAACGAAAACTTGAGGAAAGCCGCAAAAGTTTTGAATACAGAATAGGACTCGTCAGATAAGGAATTTTCATGACACATCTGACGATTCAGATTGGGAGAGTAATTAGATAAGCTTGTAATTTTTCTAACCCAATTTGGCGCATTTCATACAGCAAGTGACCTTTCAGCTTCGCCGGGGTGAGTGTATTTTTCTCTTCGCCTTCGGGCGGCTGGTCCGCCAGACTAGGCTTTTTTCCTTCCCTAACCCTTATGAGGGAATTTCTTGCAGAGTTAAAATGAGATACAAAACGGTAAATTCAAAAGCTGGTCGCTTACGAGATTGGTCGTTCAAAGAGAGTTGACTGTATGTATTTTTATGCAACGTCAACATTGTTCTAAGTAAAAACACCGACAAAGGGCACGGGTAATCGATCATAGATCGTCTAGTTAGATTTACTATGGGTGTTATAATTGTGCACATCTGAACTGAAAGAAAACAATTCCTTAAATAAGGAACTGATATTGAGGATTTTAACAGCACGATCATATAAATCTTGTTTAGAGTTTGTTCGTCATTTGTGAAAACTAAGTTATCAATTTTAGAAACATTTAGAGACATTCACGAGAAGCATCATGAGATAGATAAAAGTTGCCTTGCTCAATAGCCTCAACGATTTAACTGGAAATTGTCACATTCTACGGTTTCATCTATTGATATTTGACAAATAATTGAGTTGAGCCAGATATCCAAGAAAGGAAATGTCCCCGGTTATGTTCTGGAAAGCAAGTCAAAGACCCACATGTTTCCTGAAGATTCCACATTTGACACGCTCATAATAATATAAACATGTTGGTTCCACCTCCAACGCCTTCGATGTCAAAGAAATCACAACTCGGAGTTGCTTAGAAGCCAAAAGTCTTGCAAGCTTGCCATTCACTTCAGCAAAATTTTCTTACCTCCTCAAGCTGACATTGAAAATGCTATAAACCAAAATTTGAACTTTCAGTGCTTTGGTGGCTTCCTGATCAGGAAAAGGCGTGAAAATTTCCAATTTTTTTTGTCTCGACCTATAAATATTACTCGAGAAATTTTTTTTAGACTGCAACTAAAACTCTCAGAAAAATCAGGGACATTTTATAAAAAAGGACATATGAATAAATAAAAATTCTTTTCTCAAATTTAGAGAGTCGTCTTTTACACCGAGAAATACGGTGGCCTGTTATGCTGATTTCAACTGCTCTGACAATGGCAATGCTATAAATTTTCTTTTCGGTGTTTCAAAGTTGCTTTGTG
>JAOBAY020087701.1:0-10346 GCA_025331085.2 Zoanthus sociatus
TTGGTAAAAAGCACGAATGCTTGTCTTCATCGACTGGCTCTTTGCGTCATAGCCCTCCACAGCCAATAACCACTACTACTACTACTATTACTACTACTACTATGACATTTTTAATTTTGTATGTTACCCGTTGTATACATAGTATTTTTTACGTCACAAGCAAATTGAGAAGACGAGGCTTGTTCTAAATTTCCTTAGCAGCCCGGCCTTGTCCGCTCACGCGCCGGATCGAAAGGATGTTGCTAAGATTTAAGGAATGAATATTTTAAATAGTTGTGGAATAAGAATTTTATTTTTATCGAGTCAATATAACCAGTTTATCGTTTGGACGTTGCATTGAATTATCGAATGGAAACTGATTTGAATTTATCGAATTGAATTACTACAACATGTTGCTCGAATATATTTGTTATTTACCGGTCCATGACATATTGTTGCCCACTGAGTGCTTAGTTGCCGCGAAACAGCGAAACTTGTTTACATGCACGTGATGTCCTCTCGTCCAATAAGGGTACGAGAAAAAATGGACTTTGATAGTTGGTACAGTGTATATAACAACAGCCTTCCCAGTCAGTTGGGTTGTGTTGGCTGACTGTTTCTCTTTTTCTAGTTACCAGAAACGTGACATGAACAGTGGCAGTGCCCAGCCACGTGGCAAGACAGTTGTTCGTCGGGAGTCCAGGTAATTTGTTCAAACTGTTTATTTCTGCTATTATACTAATTGTATCGTTCAATAGAGAGATTTACATCTTAAATGAAATGACGATAGCAATCATGAAAATAACCATTTTTGATCTTGGTTTTTCTTTTTAAATAGATAATTAAAGATTTTCTAAAATAAGTACTACGAATAGAAAAGGGTAAATGGATCGTTTAGTTTGCTCAGAAGCAAACACAACGTTTTAAATGTTGTAGTGCATCGTTCGTCATGTTATCAGGTGTGTTCACACGACCAAGTTTACTCATAGTTGAAAATTTGCAAACTTTCCCGTATAAACGGGTCCTCGAGACCTACCGGCGTTGTGCACCCAAACAGCGAGAATGACTCAAACGAGAAATTTGCATGCCTGTCACCGTATATATTTTGATTGGCCAAGAGAGGCTATAATACCGGTCAACCAGGCTGGTCTAGTGCTAAACCCACCACTCGAGGTGGGTTAAAATCTGAGCTGATAACAAGGCTTAATTGTAGTTCCAGATAAACAGTCAAAAGCGTCTAATCGTGTCAAAATTTTAATCTGTATGGCTAAAAGTTGTTGTGTGAACCCGTCCATCATCAGGTCTCTGAAAGTAAGCTTTTTGCTTCATGTAACGGACGACAACGGTAAGCAGGTGGTCAGCTTGGTACATTCCGACGTGAACTTTTGTATCACTAATTAAGACGACACTTTTTTCCGTTCTGTAGCCCTTGTCTTTGTCGGTAAATGAATTATTATTTTATCTACTCGCCGACACAAGCAATCTGTTCATAATATGTTTTTTTTTTAATTTTCCACAGCCGAGAGCGCGTACAAAACTGGAATTACTATAACGGAGAAGACCGAAATGTTTCAACTGTACGGTAAGAAGTATTAAAATTATTAGGAAAGAAAAGATTGGCCGTTCTAAATATTTGAATTCTTACGATGTCAAACTTGATAAACGTCGTGAACTTTGTGTTTGCAAACATTTTTAATAAAATTATAGTTTATACAATTAGGAGTTCATTGTTTGCCGAAAATGTTGTATAAGATACCTTATATAGACAATATTCTAGAACAAATCTCCAAACAAAAAAGTTTCCATAGATCCTATTTAAGGATCTGATCGAAAGATTGTCCAATGAAACGGTGATTTGTTTTTCTTTTTTTGGACGAAATCTCACAGACGGCTGTAACATATAGAGAACCTACTTTCTCCTACCTTAGCTGACATTAGGAAGCTGAAGTAATGTCCCTAGAAATCTTCTATTCTACGACAGACACGTTGATGATTACTGTTTTACAAAACGGAAAGTCAACGTTCAAGACACATGCAGAATCGAAACTGTTGGAGATCTTAAACAAACAGTATTATCATAAGAAGAGGTTTAATTTGCAGTGGTGAAAACCCAAAGCATTTCCTTGTCACAAACTTTAAACGCTTCCGGCACCATAAAAGAAATCGGAAAATTTCAACACGCGCTGGAAATACGAAAAGGAGTGGAAACAAATTTCGAGTAAAGTGCGGGTCCACAAACCTCATTGAACCCGGTTAGAATTCTGCTAAACGAATGAGAAGGAGTGCAGAATAATTTTAAGAACTTAAAAGAACACCTCGGTATAATTTGGAAACAAGAAAGATTGAGTTTACTTTCGAACTCAAAAGATCGTACCACTCAACCATATGGTATCATTTATCAGTAAACATGTAACTGTAGTAAAAGTTATATTGGAGTATCAGCCTGAAAGTTTGAAGTACAACGAAACCACCATATAAATGTTAGTATACAATCCGAACTGGTGAGACACTTAAAGGGAAACCCCGTTTATAATTTTCGCTGGAAAATACTAACATCACTGTTGATAATTGTTTTAGGCGTACATTGCAGTTGATAAACCAAGTTTGAATGAACAAGTCCACTCTTTTGAACTTGCTCTTTTCCCAAACAGCATAGAAATTGCTCAAGATATAAGAAAGCAGTTTTAAGAACAGTTTCAACTCTGAAAAACTAAACTAGTTCAAAAACGTTCAGTATTTTAATTAATACATCCAAGATTATTGTTACCTATTGTAAGGTAATTATAACCAGGGAATTATGATATTTGGGAGTTAATGACATATATTGGCATGTTTAGGATGCATTCCTCGCGTCAAGGGTCCTTCAGCAGTGAAATACATCCTGCCGCTGATCGTTTTAGGAACAGTGATAACTTGCTGACAAAGAAAAAATTGTAAGTAGAGTCTTGGGGACAAAAGAGTAAGAGTATTAGTATTTCCAATGCAGTTTTCTGCTTTCCAGTTGCGGTAAAACATGAAAAAATATATATTTTCTAATTTGGTTGCAGGAGCCAGTTTCAGGACGATAAAATGTGGACGGACGGCAATTTTTACATGACTCAGGTATAGTCAGTGGCAGAAAGCTGTTAAAATGTAGAATGATAATGTCTCCTGATTGGTTTTATTTCGTGCCGCTCAAGTATTGATTGCCCAAGCGTACCAGTAGCCAACTTGAAGTCACTGTATTGAGCACTATGGCCACGTTGGTAGCAGGCATTACCCCGTAAAACATGGAAAGTAATGAGCCTGATTCGTCTTGCAGCCATGAACAGGTGTTTCAACTTCATCAGTGTGGCATAGTACCCAAAATAGTGGCTTCAAGTTAGCTACTGGCACGTTTGATACTTGAGTTCGTCTTTATAGCCACATCCCACAAGCATTGCGCTTTTACCATTTTTGCTTTGGTTTGGTTCAACATCGATTGACTAAATAACAAGTCGACTTTAATTTTAAATGCATTCGGCGAAAGTGCACACATTCTTCCATTACACTTGTTTAATCATGTTAATTTTTAACTAATCATGTTAATTCTCAATTAATCATGTTAATTTTAAACTAATCATGTTAATTTTCAACTAATCATGCTAATTTTTAATTAATCATTAACTAATGTTAATTTTCAACTAATTATGTTAACTTTTAACTAATTATGTTAACTTTTATCTAATTCAACTAATTGATGTTAATTTTTTCTAGGACTCTAAGCTTGACCGCGACTCATCTTACCTTGACGATGACGGGGAATCAGCAACAAAAAGTGACATCAGCCAAACTGCACCCAAATCAGTTGCCATGAAATCTTACGACTTACCGATCACTAATGTTTAGTATTTTAATTCTATTAATAATTTCTCCTTAGAGGAGATTTCTGTTGTTTTTTGTTTGTTTTTGTAGTTTAAAATATTCAGTATTGTCTCTCTCATATTTTCCGGCGTTTATTTGATGGAGTGGCACGTGATTGAAAGGATATGCGCTGCTTGTGGTATCTCTTCACGTAAAACACTTTATAAATTCAATGAAAATGAAACTCTCACCGACATCTATTAGCCAATGTTAAAAATACCATAATACGTTTTGTTTGTCTCTCCAAAATTTTTCATAAGCATTGTTTTTATTTTCTCGTGGGACTTACAATGATCCCAAGGGAAACTGGAAATAATGCTTATAATTGCAAAATTTTGGCAGGACAAACAAATAATATTATGGTACTTTTGATATTGGCTAATAAGAATTTTAGAACCACAAACACAATCTAAAAAGTATTAAAAAAAAACCGTGGCTTTGTTTTAATAAACGGTCTTACTATTTATTATAACAGGTCATTTCCAGAGCCCTAACGTATTGCTTTATAATGTATATCAATAAATGTACACAGACAATGATGGTGAAATAATTAAACTTGAGAAATCTCAATTTCCCGTCCTTTTAAGATTCTAATTCAATTAAGTGAAAAAAATCGTTTCACAAGCGATAGAAATCACAAGTGTACTGTTGCTAACTTTAATCCACTGAAATAGGCACTAGGTGTAGCCGCCACTAGCCTTTTAATCTACCATAAATTAATGTTGAAGCTAAAGACAGTTGTTTTAGTGTATTTGAACGCCATGGCGTACCCCTGACGGGTTATTTGGTGTAGTAGAACGTACCCCTGATGGGTTATGTGGTATGTTAGAGCGTACCCCTGACAGATTATCTTGTGTAGTAGAACGTACCCCTGACGGATTATCTGGTGTAGTGGAACGTACCCCTGACGGGTTATCTGGTATAGTAGAACGTACCCCTGATGCGTTATCTGGTGTAGTGGAACGTACCCCTGACGGGATATCTGATATAGTAGAACGTACCCCTGACGGGTTATGTGGTGTAGTAGAACGTACCCCTGATGGGTTATGTGGTATAGTAGAACGTACCCCTGACGGGTTATCTGGTGTAGTGGAACGTACCCCTGACGGGCTACCTGATATAGTAGAACGTACCACTGACGGGTTATTTGGTCTAGTAGTACGTACCCCTTACGGGTTATCCAGTATAGTAGAACGTACCCCTGACGGGTTATCTGGTCTAGTAGAGCGTACCCCTGACGGGTTACCTGGTATAGTGGAACGTACCCCTGAAAGGTTATCTGGTGTAGTAGAACGTACCCCTGAAGGGTTACCTGGTGTAGTGGAACGTACCCCTGACGGGGTATCTGGTGTAGTGGAACTTACCCCTGACAGGTTATCTGGTATAGCGGAACGTACCCCTGACGGGTTATCTGGTGTAGTGGAACGTACCCCTGAAGGGTTACCTGGTGTAGTGGAAAGTACCCCTGACGGGGTATCTGGTGTAGTAGAACGTACCCCTGACGGGTTACCTGGTATAGTGGAACGTAACCCTGAAAGGTTATCTGGTGTAGTAGAACGTACCCCTGAAGGGTTACCTGGTGTAGTGGAACTTACCCCTGACAGGTTATCTGGTGTAGCGGAACGTACCCCTGACGGGATTATCTCGTATAGTAGAACTTACCCCTGACGACGGCTTATGTGGTGTAGTAGAGCGTACCCCTGACGGGTTATCTGGTGTAGTAGAGCGTACCCCTGACGGGCTAGGTGCCTTGGATAACGCTTAAAAACAGTAGTTTTGTTGCAGTAAAACACCAGAGCTAATCCCTGATAGGTTGACTGCCATGGCCAGATTTTATAGCCAGCCGCTTTGACCTTTTCGAGTATCATAAGCACGGAAGAAGAAGATTTATTACTAAAATCGTAATGCTTGTGGGATGAGGTTTAATTGATAACCACAATTATGGAGAGCACATGTACATGTGTACAAGTACCAACTTAAAGCTACTGAAATGGACACTATAGCCGTTAAACTGAACTGATTTTTAGGAACCAAGGGCCCTCTCAAGAACAAAATGGGAATTCTGGTTGACTCAACGTTACAATTTCGTTGGAAGCAAATTACGCATGCGCAAACCGTTAACTATAGAGTAAATAGCTGTTCGGAATTACTGGTTTGCCCTTTTGGGGATCATCAACACATAGATAAACCAATGTGTGCCCACTAATCTGTGCTTAATTGATCAGACCATAAAAGGCATTTACCAAAACGGCATCCATGGGTAAGACCCTAAGGTCATGGGTCGACAGTGTCAAAGGATTTAACTCGATGAAGCATAAAATGAAATAATCGCCACAAGCATTTCTTAGTTATGTCCGACTTACTGGTTTAATGCGTAAACAGTAAAAATAAGTTGCAAGTATGTTAGAGAAGTAGAACTGTGTTGTACTGACTTACAAGGACTGATTTCTCAGGAAAAAATTACATTTACATAAGCAGATAAATGTTCGAGTAAGGACGTAATCCTCTAAAGCTCTCGTTAACAAGGAGTTCGTTTGTATAGTTGGGGTAAGGTTTATTGTTGATTGAGATTCTTTTGTGTTTTATCCAATTAAAAAAGACTTTCTAAACTACTACATACCGACCCAAATGTTCATTATATTATTAATATTATTAATAGTTTGGTTTTAATGCATACACTTAGTATCAGTTGCGTAAATGATGGATATACTAAGTTGAGTCTACTTTGAGTCAGTTCCCGAGGCTCACGAAAATCATTAAATCTCACATTACGAGATTTTTTCCGCCTGTATAGTACTTTCGCACGGCTCTATAATGCTGCCGCCTCACCAGCCTCGTGTAATAATTCAGAGACAAAGGCGTCTTTGGCATTACATCATAAAATCTTACATTACGAGCTTTTTTCCGCCTGTATAGTACTTTCGCAGGGCTCTATAATGCTCCCGCCTCACCAGCCTCGCGTCTTCGCTCGGCTGTCTCTCTGGCAATTATTATTGATTTAGGTATTAGCCAGTGAAAGAGCAAAAATCGTAGTGGTATATTGGTTGTGACATTTCCAGTCTTCTTCGTTAACATATGACTTCAGCGAGCGAAAGAACTAAATTAGTTAAAGTTCAATAAAACTTAAACGTTTAGGTACGAGTTGAAAGTTCAAATAACAATTGTCAAAAAAGCGAAGAAACTGACGAATTCGTTGAGTTTATGCAAATATTGAGTTATTATCTTTAAGTTACAAGTATGATTTCATGCTTAGGTTTTTCTTTGAAACTTTTTCGATATTCGAAACAAGTTTTTATAAAAGATTTATAAACTAGATATGTTAATGAAGCAAAACATTTTTGAAACATTGCCGACTTCTAATAAATCCTGATATCTCGAAAGAAGCTGTACCAAGAATTACTATTCGTTGGGTAATATATGAAGTACTTAACCTTAGACGTTATCCGTTTTTCGTGGTAATCCATAATTCAAGTTCTTTCATTTCTGTTTTCCCCTGTTTGTCAAGACGAGGCAGAGATAAGATAAGATGCGAAATCCGATCCCTAAAGCAAACAATGCTGCGATGCACACCCAATAATTCCTGAGAGTGTATCCATTCCTATTGGCTACTCCATAGGCCAGGGGGTAGAACACCCGCGGATGACGGATCGCCTCTTTCTCCACCAATGCTTCTAGGTACCAACGGCCAAACGAGAGGTTGTAAAGCGCAGGACCTATGAAGGTGTAGTTGTCAAGAGAACAGAGCGACGGAGAGGAGCCTGAGGATAGACGAAATTTGAAGATCAGAAATTAAGGTGCATATTAGTTCAGAAGCGCACTATAGCAGGAGCTTTTATTGTTCATATTCAATTTGATTTCTAGAAGAGTATGCATGATGTAGTTAGCTCAACTGCCGAAATGTCTGATTTCCAACAAAAAAGTACCGGTTATACCGAAGTTTGAACATTTATTGAAGCTTTGACTACAAAATAACTACTAAATCCTTAATGAGCCATGCAGGTGGCCCATGGAGCCGGCGCTTATATCCGGTTTCTGCAGTGTGCGGTGTTAAGCGAATGAGAGTCTGACTCCTCCAAGATGGGACACTAATCCATCACAGGTTAGCTACCACCACACCCTGGTAGTAAAGTATAGTAAACCTTTATTTATCCACGGTAATTTTATCAAATTGAATATACAAGTATACAAAATTTGATCTACCTTAAAGCCGTGTCCCTATATTACAGTGATCTCTACATTTAAAACTGAAACATTGCAATATTAAAAATTTTAAATATAATGTTAGGTTAACTCCAAGCGAATTTTAGTATTCATTTACCTACACTCTTCAGGATGGAACACTAATCCATCCCAGCTTGAGCTCCCAGCAGACGCTGGTACTCATTTACCTACCTCGTAAGGCAGGAAAGCTGAGTTGGCTTAGCCGGAAAGAAGATTGCACAAATGTTCTAAATCTCCGCAAAGCCGGGATCGAACTGGGGACCTTGTGGTTGGAAAGCAGATATCTTACCAACTGCGCCAACCACGTCCGCCCATGAAAGCCATCGATATTTAAAATATACGTACAGTTTCTGTTGGGGTCTAACCTACGATGCGTTTTAGTTGGTAACAAAAAACGGAACAATGGCAAAAATAACCTGCGATGTGGATTTAGGCCCCAGTCACACAGTAACAGGCCCGGTCAAATTTTGTTACTCCTAGTCCAGGAAAACAAAGCTACTCACCTGCTAGTAAGGCGTTTACCAATACGTAGACGACAGACGCCATTTGCGAGTTCTTGGGATTAAATATGGTCGAAAACCAGTAACCGGTGCCGGTACAAGCAAACTGAGTCGCAAGAGTGGCTACGTAATGGTCCTTGAAGTATGCTTTTGGTCAGTTTAACAGGACAATATACATCAGTACATAGTGAGTAAAATTTACGGACGACTCATTTTGACTATAGAATATTTATGCTGCTATTTATCAATTTAGACCTCGAGGACGAACGGACTACGAGTCAATAGCCCGTGAGGCCGTAGGCCGAATGGGCTATTCAAACTCGTGCATGGTCCATGAGGCCGAGAGGTCTAATTGTTTTAGTATAAACCTACTAATCGGTCAAAAAAGGATGTGCAAATTAAGTTATTGATGAAATCCTCTGATTCTATAGTAAAACGGGGCTTATTACTATTTTGATCCGCCATCTTTTCTCTAAAAGATGGCTATTACTATTAGACCACTAGTAGCGTAGCCAATCAAAATGCAGGATTTGCGTTAGTCCACTAGTTGGTTTATACTAATATATATTACCCTGCATAGAAGGTAAAGTGGTGAATCACGTGATTTCTATCACTCTCTCCTCCCTCCTAGGTTGAAATGTTTCAACATCGCTAAGGGATGCCAACGCTGACATTAAGAGCGTTATCCTTCGGAGGGTTTATTTAAGGAAAATTAGTTTGTTACTCTCATGACTAGCTATCGTTCGAAACGTCAGCTTTTGTGCTTGAAAATGCTTAAGCAACGTAAAAATGTTCTGTTTTCTACAAGATTTAAATGTATTACACTCTAAAATACAAAAATCGGAAAAGTATGCTTGCATATATGTAAGTATCTCATTAGCCATTTTAAAAATACCATAATACACTTTGTTTTTCCACCCAAAATTTTGCATAAGCATTGTTTCCCGTGTCTTCTGTGATCATTGTAAATCCCAAGAGAAATGAAAAACGGTGCTTACTCTTGGGTTGCAATCATTCCCAAGAGACACAAAAGGCAATAGACATAGCGGCCATGTTGGAGTCCAAAACAAAAGAAATAATCAAAATTCCTTTCTTAAGTGTCATCCAACATGGCCGCCATGACGTCAGGTACAACCCAGCAATACAAAATTTTGAGTGGCAAACAAAGAGTATTAAAAGTATTTTTTATATTGACTAATTGATATAAGCTGTATGCATTTCGTGGCATCCTAACAATTAAACAATCTAATTACCTCTTGGTGCCGTCAGAGTATAGAGTAAACTCAGATAGATCAACGGAGTTACTGCAATTATAGGAAACTGTGCCAAGTTAACTGCAACAAAGTAACTGAAACGATTCACACCAGAAGCGCTTTCCCTTTATCGAGAGAAACAGAGAACTATTGTAAGTTATCGAAAAGTTCTTGAGTAAATCGTTACAATTAGTTATATTTAAACAATCATCACCAGAGTTCAGGGCCCGATCCCGAATCATGAATTAAAAGTGGACTTTAGCCAAGGCATGAAATACAATGGGAGATTTAATATTGTTTAGAAATTGTTCACTATTTACTCTCAGGTGCTTAATATAAGGGGGGATCTTAATATCCGGGAGGGTTGGAACATGTCTCAATTTCAATTAGCGGGAGGTCTTAATATCCGGGGAGGGGGTCGGAAAATTTGGGGATGGGAATTTTTAGCAACTCACAATAAAGAACAAAAGAGTGATGGCGATTAAGTTGTAAAATATGCTTTTAAAATATG
>JAOBAY020087712.1:0-10344 GCA_025331085.2 Zoanthus sociatus
AAAACAGCGAAATAAGCTTATTTCCAGCTTGTGTGCGCAACTCTACAATCTTAGCAGATTTGGTAAACACACTTTTTTAATAGCTGTGAAACAGCAAAATAAGCTTATTTCTAGCTTGTGTTCGCATTTCTATAATCTTAGCAGATTTGGTGAACACACTTTCTTAATACCTGTAAAACATTGAAATAAACTTATTTCCAGCTTCTGTGCGCAACTCTACAATCTTAGCAGATTTGGTGAACACACTTTCTTAAGAGCTATAAAACAGCGAGTTAACCTTATTTCCAGAATGTGTGCGTAACGCTACAATCTTAGCAGATTTGGTGAATAGACTCTCTTAATAGCTGTAAAACAGAAAAAAACCTTATCTCCAGCATGTGTGCGCAACTCTACAATCTTAGCAGCTTCAGGGAACACACTCTTTTAATACCTGTAAAAGAGCGAAGTAAGATTATTTCCAGCTTCAGTTCGCAACTCTAGATTTTTAGGGGATATGGATAACAAACTTTCTTAATAGTTGTAAAACAACGAAATAGGCTTTTTAAAAGCTTGTCAGCGAAACTTTACAATCTAAGCAGATGTGGTGAATACACTTTCTAAATAGCTGTAAAACAGTGAAATAAGCTTATTTCAAGCTTCTGTGCACAACTCTACAAACTTAGCAGGTTTGGTGAACACACTTTCTTAATAGCTGTAAAACAGCCAAATAAACTTATTTCCATCATGTGTGCGCAACGCGACAATCTTTGTACTATTGGTGAACACACTTTCTTAATAGCTGTAAAACGTCGGAATAAGCCTATTTACAGCTTTTGTGCGCAACTCTAAAATTTTAGGAGATTTGGTGAACAAACATTCCAAATAGCTGTGATACATCGCAATAGGCCTCTTTCCAGCTTGTGTGCGCAACTCTACAATCTTAGCAGATTTCGTGAACACACTTTCTTAATAGCTGTAAAACAGCAAATTAACCTTATTTCCAGAATCTGATCGCAACGCTACAATATTAGCAGATTTGGTGAACACACTCTCTTAATAGCTGTAAAACAGCGAAATAAGCTTTTTTGGCAGCTTATGTGCGCAACTCTAGAATCTTAGTAGATTTGGTGAACTCACTTTCTTAAGAGCTGTAAAACTGCGAAAAAAGCTTATTTCCAGCTTGTCTGCGCAATTCTACAATCTTAGCAGATTTGGTGAACACACCTTCTTAATAGCTGTATAACGGCGAAATAAGCTTATTTCTAGCTTATGTGCGCAACTCTACAATCTTAGCAGATTTAATGAACACACTTTTTTAATAGCTGTAAAACAGCGAAATAAGCTTATTTCCAACTTGTTTGCGCAACTTTACAATCTTAGCAGATTTGGTGAACACACCTTCTTAATATCTGTAGAACAGCGAAATAAGCTTTAATCCAGCTTTTGTGCGCAACTTTACCATCTTAGCAGATTTGGTGAACACACTTTTTTAACAGCTGTAAAACAGCGAAATAACACTATTTCCAGCCTCAGTTGGCAACTCTACCTTCTTAGCAGATTTGGTTAACACACTTTCTTAATAGTTGTAAAACAACAAAATAGGCCTATTTAAAGCTTGTCAACGCAACTTTACAAGCTAAGCAGATTTGGTGAACACACTTTCTAAATAGATGTAAAACACCGAAACAGGCTTATTTCAAGCTTGTGTGCGCAAATCTACAATCTTTGGAGAATTTATGAAATCACTTTTTTAATAGCTGTAAAACAGTGAATTAAGATTATTTCCAGCTTGTGTTCGCAACTCTACAATCTTTGCAGATTTTACGAGCACACTTTTTTAATAGCTGTAAAACAGCGAAATAGGCTTATTTCCAGCTTGTGTGCGCAACTCTACAATCCTAGCAGATTTGGTGAACACACTTTCTTAATAGCTGTAAAACAGCGAAATAAGTTTATTTTCAGCTTGTGTGCGCAACTTTACAATCTTAACAGATTTGGTGAACACACTTTTTTAATAGCTGTAAAACAACTAAATAAGCTTATTTCCAGCTTGTGTGCGCAACTCTACAATCCTTGCAGAATTTATGAACACACTTTTCTAATAGCTGTAAAACCGCGAAATAAGTTTATTTCCAGCTTGTGTACGCAATTCTACAATCCTACCAGATTTGGTGAACACACTTTTTTAATAGCTATAAAACAGCAATATACGCTTTTTTCCAGTTTGCGTGCGGAACACTAGAATCTTAGCAGATGTGCTGAACACGTTTTCTCAATATTTGTAAAACAACGAAACCGGCTTATTTCCAGCTTGTGTGCGCAACTCTAGAATTTTAGGAGTTTTGGATAACACACTTTCTTAATAGTTGTAAAACAACGAACTAAGCTTATTTCCAGCTTGTGTGCGCAACTCTACAATCTAGGCAGATTTGGTAAACGCACTTTTTTAATAGCTGTAAAACAGCGAAATAAACTTTTTTCCAGCTTTTGTGCGCAACTCTACAAATCTTAGCAGATCTGGGGAACCCACTTTCTTAACAGTTGTAAAACAGGGAAATAAGACTATTTCCAGCTTCAGTTCGCAACTCTAGATTCTTAGCAGAGTTGGAGAACACACTTTCTTAATAGTTGTAAAACCACGAAATAAACTTATTTAAAGCTTGTTAACGCAACTTTACATCTAAGGAGATATATTGAACACACTTTCTTAATAGCTGTAAAACAGCGAAATAAGCTTATTTCCAGCTTGTTTGCGCAACTCTACAATGTTAGCAGACTTGGTGAACACATTTTCTTAATAGCTGTAAAACAGCGAAATAAGCTTATTTCCAGCTTCTGTGCGCAACTCTAGAATCTTAGCAGATTGTGTGAACACGCTTTCTTAATAGTTGTCTGTGATGCTCATCTTGGCACACCGTGTCAGTGATGCTCATCCTGGCACACCGTGTCAGTGATACTCTTCCTGGCACACCGTGTCAGTGATGCTCATCCTGGCACACCGTGTCAGTGATGCTCACCCTGGCACACCGTGTCAGTGATCCTCATCCAGGCACACCGTGTCAGTGATGCTCATCCTGGCTCACCATGTCAGTGATGCTCATCCTGGCACACCGTGTCAGTGATAGTCGTACTGGCACACCGTGTCAGTGATGCTCATCCTGGCACACGGTGTCAGTGTTGGTCATCACTGACACGGTGTGCAAGGATGAGCATCACTGACACATTGTGCCAGGATGAGCATCACAAACACGGTGTGCCAGGATGACCATCACTGAGACGGTGTTGTGATGATGTTGTTGTGATGATAGTGTAGTGATGATGGTGTGGTAATGATGGTGTGCTGATGAGAATGTGCTGATGGAGTGCTGATGGTGTGGTGATGATGGTGTGGTGATGATGGTGTGGTGATGATGGTGTGGTGATGATGGTCTGGCGATGATGGTGTGCTGATGACGGTGTTCTAATGATGGTGTAGTGATGATGGTGTCGTAATGATGGTGTGCTGATGATGGTGTGGTGATGATAATGGTGATGATGGTGTGGTGATGGGAGTGTGGTGATTAAGGTGTGGTGACGAACTTGTGTTGATGATGTTGTGGTGTAGATGCTGTGGTTATGCTGTGTGGTGATGATTGTGTGGTGATGATGGTGTGTTTACGATGGTGTGGTGATTATGGTGTGGTGAAGATAGTGTGGTGATGAGGGTTTGGTGATGATGGTGTTGTGATGATGCTGTGGTGATGATAGTGTGGAGATGATGGTGTGGTTCTGATGGTGTGGTGAAGATTGTGTGGAGATGATAATGTGGAGATGATGGCGTGGTTCTGATGGTGTGGTGAAGATTGTGTGGAGATGATAATGTGGTGATGATAGTGTGGTATAGATGCTCTGGTGATGATTGTGTGGTTATGCCGGTGTGGTGATGATACTGTGGTGATGATGGTGTGGTGATGATGGTGTGGTGGTGATGTTGTGGTGATGAGGGTGTGGTGATTAGGGTGTGGTGATGAACTTGTGTTGATGACGGTGTTGTGATGATGGTGTAGTTATGACGGTGTAGTGATGATAGTGTGGTGATGACGGTGTGTTGATGATGGTGTGGTGATGATAGTGTGGTGGTGACGGTGTGGTGATGACGTTGTGGTGATGATGGTGTGGTTATGACCGTGTGGTGA
Organism: Zoanthus sociatus; assembly: GCA_025331085.2. NCBI lineage: Eukaryota > Metazoa > Cnidaria > Anthozoa > Zoantharia > Zoanthidae > Zoanthus > Zoanthus sociatus. Next base: position 4,155 of record JAOBAY020087712.1, read on the forward strand.
TGATGGTGTGTTGATGATGGTGTGGTGATGAAGGTGTGGTGATGAGGGTCTGCTGATGAAGGTGTGTTGATAATGCTTTAGTGATGACGGTGTAGTGATGATGTTGTGGTAATGATAATGTGGTGATGACGGTGTGGTGATGAGGTTGTGGTGATGATGGTGTGGTGATGATGGTGTGGTGATGATGGTGTGGTGATGATGGTGTGGTGATGATTGTGTGGAGATGATGGTGTGGTGATGAGGGTGTGATGATGATGGTGTGGTGATGACGGTGAGGTGATGATGTTGTGGTGATGATGGTGTGGTTCTGACTCTGTGGTGAAGATTGTGTGATGATGATAATCTGGTGATGATGGTGTGGTATAGATGCTGTGGTGATGATGGTGTGGTGATGATGGTGTGTTGATGATGGTGTGGTGATGATGCTGTGGTGATGATGGTGTGATGATGATGGTATGGTGATGATGGTGTGGTGGTGATGGTGTGATGATGATAGTGTGGTGATGACATTGTGGTGATGATGTTGTGGTGATGATGTTGTGGTGATGATGGTGTGGTTCTGACGTTGTGGTAATGATGGTGTGGTGATGATGTTGTGGTGAGGATGGTGTTGTGATGATGGTGTGGTGACGATGCTGTGGTGATGATGGTGTGCTGATGATGTTGTTCTGATGATGATGTAGTGATGATGGTGTGGTAATAATAATGTGCTGATGAGGTTGTGCTGATGGAGTGCCGATGGTATGGTGATGATGGTGTGGTGATGATGGTGTGGTGATTATGGTGTGGAGATGATGGTGTGGTGATGATGGTGTGGTATGATAATGTAATGATGATGGTGTGGTGATGAGGGTGTGGTGATTAGGGTGTGGTGACGAACTTGTGTTGATCATAGTGTGGTAATAATGGTGTGGTGATAATGCTATGGTGACGATGTTGTGGTGATGACGGTGTGGTGATGATAGTGTGGTGATGACGGTTGGTGGTGATCGTGTGGTGATGGTGGTGTGGTGATAAATGTGTGGTTATGACATTGTGATGATGATTTTGTGGTGATAACGGTGTGTTGATGATGCTGTGGTGATGATGGTGATGTGATGATAGTGTGGTGATGATAATGTGGTGATGACTGTGTGGTGATAATTGTGATATAATGATTAAGTGGAGATCTTGGTGTGGTGATGACGGTGTGGTGATGATGATGTGTTGATCATTGTGTGGTGATGATAGTGTGGAGATGATGGTGTGGTGATGATGGTGTGGTGATGATGGTGTGGTGATGATTTTGTGCTGATGAGGGTGTGGTAATCACGATGTGGTGAAGATGGTTTGGTGATGATACTGTGTTGAAGATTGTGTGGTGATGAAGGTGAGGTGATGATGTTGTGGTGTTGATGAAGTGTTGATCATAGTGTGGTGATGATGTTGTCGTGATAATTATGTGGTGATGATGTTGTGGTGATGATGGTGTGGTGATGAGGGTGTGGTGTAGATGGCGTGGTGATGATGTTATGCTGATGATGGTGCGGTGATAAGGGTGTGGTGATGAGGGTGTGCTGATGAAAGTGTATTGATGATGCTTTAGTGATGAGGGTGTGGTGATGATGTTGTGGTAATGATAATGTGGTGATGATAGTGTGGTGATGATGGTGTGGTGATGATGGTGTGGTGAGGATGGTGTGGTGATTATGGTGTGGTGATGATGGTGTGGTGATGTTGGTGTGGTGATGATGGTGTGGTGAAGATGATGTGGTGATGTTGGTGTGATGATGATGGGGTGCTGATGATGGTGTGCTGATGATGGGGTGCTGATGATGGTGTGCTGATGATGGTGTGCTGATGAGGGTGTGCTGATGAGGGTGTGCTGATGGAACGCTGATGTTGTGGTGATGATACTGTGTTGATGATAGTGTGGTGATGATGGTCTGGTGATGATGTTGTGTTGTTGATTGTGTGTTGATCATAGTGTGGTGATGATGGTGTGGTGATGAGGGTGTAGTGATGAGGATGTGGTGATGGTTGTGTCTATGATGGTTTGGTGATGATGGTGTGGTTCCGACGGTGTGGTGATGATGGTGTGGTGATAATGGTGTGATGATGACGGTGTGTTTTTGGTGTGGTGATGATGGTGATGTGATGATAGTGTGGAAATGATGGTGTGGTAATGATGTTGTGGAGATGTTGGTGTGGTGATGATGGTGTGGTGATGATGGTATGCTGATGATGTGTTGATGATGGTGATGACGCTGTGGTCATGATGGTGTGGTCATGATGGTGTGGTCATGATAATGTGGTGATGATTGTGTATTGATGAGGGTGGGGTGATGATGGTGTGCTGATGATGGTGTGCTGATGATGGTGTTCTGATGAGGGTGTTGTTATGACGGTTTGGTGACGGTATGGTGATGATTGTGTGGTTATGACATTGTGGTGATGATGGTGTGTTGATGATGGTGTGATGATGATGGTGTGGTGATGATGGTATGCTGATGATAGTGTGGTTATGATAGTGTGGTGATGATGGTGGGGTGATGATGGTGTGGTGATGATGGTGTAGTGATGAGGGTGTGGTGATGATTGTGTGTAATTAAAGGTGTTTTGATGATGGTGTGTTCACTGACATGGTGTACTAGGACGAGCATCACAGACACGGTGTGCCAGGGAAAGTATGACAGAAACGGTGTGCCAGGAAGAGCATCACAGAGACAGTGTGCCCGGAGGAGCATCACAGACACGGTGTGTCACTAAGACCATCACAGACACTGCGTGTCAGGAGGAGCATCACAGACACGGTATGCCAGTAGGAGCATCACAAACATGGTGTGCCAGGAGGAGCATCACAGACACGGTGTGCCAGGAGAAGCATTACAGACACGGTGTGCCAGGAGGAGCATCACAAACACGGTGTGCCAGGAGGAGCATCACAGACACGGTTTGTCAGGAGGACCATCACAGACAGTGCGTGCCAGGAGGAGCATCACAGACACGGTGTGCCAATTGGAGAATCACAGAAGCGGTGTGCCAGGAGGAGCATTACAGACACAGTGTGCCAGGAGGAGCATCACAGACAGGGTGTGCTAGGAGGAGCATCACGGACACGGTGTTCCATGAGGAGCATCAAAAACACGATGTACAATAAGGAGCATCACGGACACGGTGTGTTTGGGGGAGCATCACAGACACGTTGTGCAAGAAGGAGCATTACGAATGGTGTGAGAGGAGGAGGTTCACAGAGACGGTGTGTCAGGAGGAGCATCACAAACACGGTGTGTGAGGAGGACCAATCCACCTCCACTACTACTACACTAAGACCCACCCCACGACCGCGACCTAACCCACTACCACGCTCGACCTTGACGACCGAGGGAACACCCACGACTTCACGAAGGACAGCACCGCCACGACGTCTCGAAGAAGAGGCGTGTTGGAAGAAGGGTCAGAAATACCCCAAAAGAAGAAGAAAAGACATTAACGATGAGTATTATGGATGGAGCCCTCAAAGGGTTAACGGGTGAAAAAGTTAAAGCCAAAGCTAAAAAGTACACACCCCCTCAAACCCGATCCAAGACCCGCGGTATAATTACCTATTAATGGTCCAGCCTCAAGTAATCATGGTCAAGCGTCGGTAGAGAACGACCCGTCGACGACGACGACGACCACCATTCAGAGGACGGGGTCTGGCCTTTAAAAAACGGTTGGCCAAACCCGGCATCGAATGGCACCTCCCAGGCTATGAATTTTTAGGACCTGCCACCAAACTCGAGAAAAGTTTGAAAAAGGGGAGACAAGGGGATCAACCGGTTGGATCGTATCGCCCGACAACATGACCTTGACTACACCGCTTCTAGAAGTTTGAAAGACAAGCATAATGCCGATCGCAAAATGATCCGCAGCATCGAACGTTTACCAATCCGCAAGACATTGACAGAACACGCCATCAAGAAAATCATTTAAGCCAAAGTGGGATTAAAACTTTGAAAGATATTTTATTGATAAGGACTATACTATGTACAAGGAAAAAAACTCCAACTTGTTACACTATGTACAAGGAAAAAATAAAAAAAGGATTATCTACAAGAATGGATTTTTATCGATTTCATATTTATAACAGCCAATGGGATCGACGCAATTGCCCATCCACGCTCTATACCTTTGGTTCTCATTCCCATTCATAGCCTTGAAAGCACTATAACGTTTAGAACGACAAAACGAAGACGCACTCATTCGACGTAACGTATTCATGACCATCGACATGTGCACGCGACACTTGCTCTCGTCACTCTTCACAATACAAACACAAACACTTGTTATGGTACCTCACCCTCTCTTCAATCCACAAATAATTATTACAAGGCTTATACAAAAAAGTATCACAATTATGTTTATCATAAACATGATACTGGTGAATATGCTGCGATCCTCACACCTCGAGCTAGTAATTGTGGATCACTAAAGAAAAATAAATCAAAGGGGAATATAATCACTTTTTACACAGGGTGTACATCCTACAGACGTGATGAGGATACCGTCAAACAGAGAATAAAGTGAAAAATGACAATTATGGCATTGCAAACGATAACGGCTTGTCCTTCTATGAACATAGAGACAATACAAGTGTTCGTGATATGACGAGCATCTCTTGAATCCCTTCAACAAGATCTGTAAAAATCAACGAAATTCTCTATCACCCCTTTTTACTCTTGTCCTAGAAGTTACGTCTGTCTTTTTCAAGTATTTGAAAGAGGTTCACATATTTTAAACGTTCCCTACGACACCATTGTCTGAAGCTGTAGATTTCGCTTATACGGCCATAACACCAGGTGAAAATGCGTTCATCGTACAACGGGTACCACTACAAACAACAACAAAAATAATAAAGTTCATCATTCAGTCTATTCTTATGATCATCATGGGAACTCTGGCTTTTTACACCCTCTCACACATGTCATCCGTCAAAAAAACGGGCGATCCCAGGGTCCACGGGGCACTGATGGTGCACTACCAATACTTTTCAGGAAACCACTAAGTATAAACAAAATAAAAAGGGGTTCAATCCTTTCACTCACACACACACACACACACAGGGTTTTCCTCAGAAAAAATAAGTGTCATCATTGGAAAACCCTCTTTTTTTTCCTACACAATCAGGATGACGGGGATGCAGGAGTCGGAGTTTACTAAATAGTCATCGAGGACCTCCTCAGCGACGTCCTCATCCTCGTAGCTCTCCAACTCCTGCGCGATCTCCTCACACATTCCCCGACACCACCCATTATAGGGAAATTCCGGCGGATAACTATACCAAAAAAACACAAAACAATCACCCTGTAAATACATCATCAAACATGCAATCAATACAAAATTTCCATTGCATACTTACAGTCCATGTCTGGCACAGCGAGGCAGGGTGGACATCTCTTGGTGGATGGCCCGGATGTGGGGTCGAGCGGCATATTCTTTTGCATAGTGGAACTCCACTTCAGGTCGTAGCTGGTCGGACACATCCACAAAAATCTGAGGGTCCACATCCACCTTAAACTTTTCCACAGCTCGTCTCACGGTGGAGAGAGGGTCATCCATCACTGCCAAAAACATAACAAAAGTTCAGTTCACGATCACCCCAAGTCAAAAAAAATTCATAAAATGTCACATGACTCACGTTTCAGTTTCTTGAGGGCGGTCCTGCTTCTTCTTCTTCATCAAAAGGAAATTCACCAAAAAAGAAATAAAAGATATTGAGCGACAAGACATTCCATCGGCAAGTAAAAAATCTTGTTGGACTTACATTCACGCTGCAGGACGGCTCTAGCTAGTCCTCTGAGCGGGGGCACCTGGTAAATCTTGGGAGGCAGCGGGTTTTCTAGCCTCAAGGCAGCGGCGACTGCAAGTAACTGTAATAACTCCACTCGGAGGGGTCCAAGACGCCGCTACGAGCGTCACCCTCCGAGGGAGCTATACATAAAGCACACGTATGACTTCTTAATGCCATCTTCTTCAAATAAATCTTAATAATGTTTTTCAAAATAACTTTAAATAACTTCGCAACAGTTTCACAAGCGTGAACAGCAGGAAAAAAATTTTGCAAGTGCCGGCCCGGGCGTTGCGCTCATTTTTATACCCTGTCAATTCATCAATTTGATAGATTACCCCCCCCCCCCCACCATCCCCCCGATTTTTATTTTTAGGGTAT
>JAOBAY020087723.1:0-10344 GCA_025331085.2 Zoanthus sociatus
CTTTAGTGTTTCATCACGTTTTCATCACTTTAGTGTTTCATCACGTTTTCATCACTTTAGTGTTTCATCACGTTTTCATCACTTTAGTGTTTCATCACGTTTTCGTAAATTTAGTGTTTCATCACGTTTTCTCAACTTTAGTGTTTTATCACGTTTTCATCACTTTTGTGTTTCATCACGCTTTCACTAGCGTACATTAGAGAATAACGAAAAACTAAGTACTTGCATTTAAATAATCCTCAGCCGTCCTTCATCCTTTCCAGTAATAGAGCTTGTGACCTGTGTAATATTTGAAATATATGCCAATTTTAAGTAGTTTTGGATTGATTTCCTGATAAAAAGGTAAAAAATTTTTTCAAATCTTTAGTTCAGCGACATGGATCTTTAGAAGAACTCTCGAAGCAATGTTCATTAAAAAAACTCAGGCCAAACCTAAATAAACACGACGCTGCATAGAGCGTATACTGGATCGCCTGTGTTCCTGAGGCAAAAATGAATTTCTTTAACACAGCGGAGAAGCGTTAGCTGCACGAGTTTAAATTTACCCAGCGATTTTAATTTTTGTCGGGTTTATAAGTTTGCTAAATTGTAGAACTTGACTTGAATAAAAGTAAAGGAAATTCACATTTAATATACATCTAGAAAGCAGCGTCTGGCTCATATTTATTATACAATTGACATAAAATGTCGGCAATTATTTTTACTAGTGAAGATAGACGCTTTTGTTGTACACTGTCATGCATTTTCGAGATAATTTTAAAAGGTGTTTCGCGTCTTTAATTTTTCTGTAATTATAATTAATGAATTGTGATTGAATGTATTGTTTTTAAGTATATTTTTTTCTTTAATTTATTTTGTTGTATATATAGTTGTTACTGAAAAAAAAAAATTATAAACAGTGTCATAGCATTTGTTGAAAAACTTGTGCAGATTACGTTTTGTAATATAACTACAAATGTTACTTTTGTGTTCTGCTGCAGGGTTTATATATGATGGCAGCGAAAGTAGAAAGTGCATCCAGGCAGCAACAAGTGAAAGCCATCCTTCTTCTTTGAGCCTGCAAGAAATTGAAGGCCCAAGTTCTCAAACTTCCCAAGCAACAAGTGAAAGCCTTCCTTTTTGGTCGAGCTTGCAAGAAATTGAAATTCCAAGTTCTCAAACTTCACAAGAATCCCATTCCAAAAATGATCAGTTGATGTATTTTCCTGCTCTACAACATTCGAGGAAACGTAAGGCAACTGAAGCTGTGTGTTTATCTTCAAAATCGCAGTTAGAAGAACTAGTTGGAGAGCAGTTATCGGACAGTGGCCTAGACAATACTTCGTACAGTTGCCAACAGCTACTGCAGCCTATAGTACCAGTTGGAGAACACACGTCCGACACCGATCTACACAATACCTCATACATCGATCAACTGATAGTACCCAGTTCATGCTTGTCTCCAGACTCCAGCAGACCATGTGATAAAATGTATTTCCCAGCTTTGTGTTTTAAGGATCATATCAAAAATAAAGGTATTTTAATATATATCGAGGGCTAGTTACAAGGCTTTTACCAAACTGTAAAGGCACGGGGAAAATGTATTATTTCTTTTATAAAATTACTATTTTCCAAATCAACGAAAAAAGACGATATACGAATGGTGTATGTATAGTTTAATTTCTTTCATAAAACTGTAAAATTAATTCTCACAACTCGGAGGCAGCCAATCATATCGCTTACGTCATTTTCGTGCTTGATAGCGCTCTGAAAATACACTTGTTGACCAATCAAAACGTAGATGGTCATGGTGATGGTGGTGACGGTGATGATAATGATGGTGGTCATGGTGATGATTGTGTTGATGGTGATGATAATGATGGTGGTCATAGTGATGATTGTGTTGATGGTGATGATAATGATGGTGGTCATGGTGATGATTGTGTTGATGGTGATGATGGTGGTGATGCTGCTGATGATGATGGTGGTGATAATGATGAACATGATAGTAGTGAAGGTGATAATCATATGATGGTGATGATCATAATGGTGATGGTGATGTCATGATAGTGGTAATGATGTTGATGATAACGACAAAGGTGACAGTGATGATAGTGGTTGCGGCAACCGGAAATAGGATTTGAAATGCAGACTGCGTCGTATCAAACGTAGTGCGTCAGTCAACAGCAAACTCTGTTCAATTTGCCCAATGCAACCATCACAAAATTAATTTCTTGACAAGTGTGTGTTTGTTTTGGATGCGATATTCAATATTTACATTACAATGCATTACTCCCTCACTCGCTCTCAAACTGATTAATAATTCATCAAGTTAAAACAAAAGAAATCATAACCGTGACAATGGTTTGGAAATGTGCAAAATTAGCATATATTTTACGATTTTATTTCTCCATTTACTCCTTAATAGTTTTAGTTTTGATTGAGAAGATATATTAACTTTATTTTTAGTGTCTGGAAATGTGATGAAACACTTTCTCGAGTGTTTCATATATTACTTCAAAAATACCTTTGAATTAAGTTCCCGATTGCATTCCTAATAAACCCGACACGCAACAATTTTGTAGAACCGATACAAAGAGATTTAGCATTTTTATATAAAAGCAAACAATTTTTGAAAACCATTTCCTTAGAAAATTGATAAAATAACCAAACCTCTATTAGGACAAACTCGAAGAACAATTAAATTGAACTCTCTAAAGCAATCCGCACACTAGGCGAAAACAGCGCCGCAAAGAATTTAAGCGTATTCAGCTCATGTGGTTGTTCCCCGCACACTGAGCGCTGTTATTGACAAAAATTAGCCAGCAACGAAAGCTCCCTTGTTTTGGTTAGAGTTACGCATGCGTAGTCACGACAAAAGGTTATTAGCGCCAGCGCTAAGTTCGTTCAGTGTCCGCACACTAGGCGAAAACTTCGTGCGAAAAGTGCGCAGCAAAGAAAAAATATCAAACGTGCCGTTGCCGCAGCTGCAAGTGCGCTTGAGAATTTACTCCGCACACCGGCGGTTTTAGCGCCGCGCTGTTTTTGCCTAGTGTGCTGCTTGCTTCAGTATTAAACTAGCAGGTGAATAGCACTTTTTTAAGTAATTTATTTTAAAAAATCTTTATTAAAATCTGTTTTACAACTAGTTTTCTGCAATCTATTTCACGCGCAAGCAATCATGCATCAGAGTGGGCAACAGTACCCACGAAAGTTGATGAGTGCTTCAAAAGCGAATGTGTTTGTTGATTTTAAAACAATGATCAAAATTTTTTTTCAGAGTAATTTTGGTAAGTAATGAATCAAGCGATTCATTAATCTGCCTGAACCATCTTTCTGATACTGTGCTAACTTTGAGCAAGTTTTAGGCGAATCTTTAATTTCCATCGTCTATAATAGCGGTTCAGCAAAGCAGTTACTTCACTTCTCGTGGTTCAAAGAAGGCTGATGATGGATGAAGCTGTGGGGATTTCTCCATGCTACGACGGGATGACTTGGCCGACTGTGATTGTTATTTTTCACCATCAATTCGGATTTGCTGTATCGCGTCCATATGGGATAAGAAATTGATGTCAGCGAGTGGAGACAAAATAGTTACGGGGTTAATATCACGTAAGTCATGATCATTTCGTTCAAATGTTGAACTCCAATGATCAGTTTGACTTTGACCACGATATTATTCTGTCCATTGCTTAAGGCTAGAAGTTCCTTTGGTCTGGAGGTGCAAACACTACTCTAGATCTCAAAACATATGACTTAGTATTTAAGATAAATAAATATATTGTTTTATCAAAATAATAATAGGGACTAAGACTCCCTTTCTCGATCTAACCTAGCAACCTAGGAGCCTTGGATGTAACTTTAAATGACCGCAGCCTCTTGCGATAGCCAAAACCAATCGAATTCAAACAAGAGCACCTCTACTTTTGGATCATAGTGCAAAGGCCCATAAAAACTACTTTATAAGTTAAATCAACAGCTAATCGCATTCGAATATTTATAAGCCTGCATGGACGACGGGGATATGAATGAAGAGCTAGTGCGGACTCGATAAAATTAATTTCAATTGGTGGAAACCAGATTTTTGAAAAATAAAAACAAAACTAACTGCATGTAATTTTTTAACACTGGGTTGCCTATGACAAGCTAGTCTTAATTTTTTTTTTTTAAAAAGGGTATTCCTGCGCAAGGTTTACCAAATATGGATTCGCACATGATAATTGGCTAAAAAACTCACTATGGCAACGGAGCTGAGGGATAGCTAGAACAATTTAAGTCTCCGCCACTACGGAATCTTTGCAGTGTAGAATTTTCTTGTCGAACACCTGCAGTATATCTCAGTCGATGTTCGTAAATTTTTTTTTTAAGTTCAACAAACATGTGAATTACAATGGCATTCGCCAGACCAACTCAGCAACAACCAAAGAAAGAACTCAAACGCAGCCGGATTAAGTTATACATCAAACGAATGTCTTCTTCGACCTAGTTGGGACTGTGAGTGTTAAGACTTAACAGACGTTCGTCGACAGAGCGGATAAAGGTGAATCTCAACATATTATTATTTGTTGTTTTATTCATTAGTTGTTTTGCTATCTTTTAGTTATAAGAAATCTGGAAATGTGTTGTTATGATTGATCGATAGATAATCACTTGCTTAGCTGTGTCATATAGCGTCATATATTTCTTATAACAAGAACAAAATAGTTCTTTAGTAATTTGATTCTCGAAATCAACTCACGGACGTAGAACGCTTGTTTTCCTAAATTCGATTAATTAGCTTTGGCTAAAAGTATGTAAACACACCGCTACATTAATAATTAAATTTGATCACAATTTTCTGATACTACGGCAGGAAACTTGGGCTTGAATTGGAAAGGTCTAATGTCTGTCTCACATTTAGATGGTAAAACTTGATAACTCAGTTTAAGTAATATATAAATTATGTATACTCCGGGCGAGAGCTGAGGACAAAAATAAATTAAATCTAAGCTTGAATCAGACAAATTATTCATCTTGTTTTTTGTTTTGACCGATTAAAAAAAATACTTGTAACATCGCGTTATTTGACTTTCGAATACAACATGTCAAAAACTTTAGTACCCAATTCTTGCAAACAAAGTCAAAGATAATCGCTTAACAGCTGAACTACTTTAAAATCCCAAGTTCGAGAAAAATTTGTTGTGAAAAGCTTTAAATCTACAGGTACAACAAAAGCGTCTATGACTTTTTCTTAAGTAATTAACAATATTATCTTTTTTGCTTTTTGGCAAAATTTGGGCTAAAATTTAAAGTGAATTTTTACCAGAGTTATAACAAAAGCTTACAAAAACTGTAAAAAACATTCACCAGAAATTTGTATGGTGGTTGAAACAAAAACCAGCCAAAAGAAATCCTCCCAAAAATGACAAGAAAAGACGGTGGTTGAATCTGAATTAAATTAATGTTCATTTGACACAGAAATCATCTTTAATTACTACTTAAAAGCAACAATGATCAATCTAAACCTGTTTCTCGCCATTTTAACTCTTTTAGTCATTCTATTTCTAATTTCGTTGCATTCTGTCATCAACGGCGGTAACGATTGTCGCGTCGCAAGACCAAATTAAAGAAATGCGACTAATTGACGCTTTAATTGGGCACGCTTAATCCTTACGGAATAAATGAACGCGTCACTTTCTGTTAACCTCCTTTTGTCCCGAAACCTTTTTTGTCTTTTTATCATTTTATTTTTTCACACATCTATATGCTTTTAATTTCTTATGTCTTTTACTTACTTTTCTCATTGCGCCATCTTGATTTGCCTCACACTATACAACTAGTGAACAACTTCCTTCTTTACATATCTTGCCGATCACTCGGAGGAGGAATTCCAGTTCGAAACGTCTGTTAGACATTCTTTTTTCAATACTGAGTAATAAAAAGCTATCTATTTGTAAAAATGTTTTATAGAAACACCGACGCATCATTCCCATTTATGCAATTATTAACATACAATACGTTTCTTAATTTTAAATTGGAAAATTTACCAAAATAAATGGTCATAATTTATGTATTACGTTTTTTTATACTGTACAAAAATATTCCACACGACTGACCAATGCTGCTTCAAAATGTCCTCGGTAACTGCTGAGGACGTATTCTGATATTCCACACGACTGATCAATGCTGCTTCAAAATGTCCTCGGCCAAATACCGAGGACTAATTTTGGTGTTCCACACAACTAACCAACTATTTATGCTTCAAATTGTTCTTAGTAAATTGCAAAGGACTATTTCTCATAGTCAATAGAAAATGATATAAACCGAGTTTACAGTTTTTGGACCGCGTGCTTTATATATATTACGTCCCTTCTTCAAAGACAAGGTAATGAGAGAATTAAGTGTTTTGTCAAACCTAGGTCTGCGGATATTTTTCAAAATCACATTTTTCAAAATCCATAATTTGGTCATTTAAGATAAGCGTTTGTTTTGAAACTGGAGGAAACTACCATGACTAGATGAATGTCGTGTGGATAGCTAGATTATACCACTCAAAGTTAGACTTCAGTTTCTCGTCCGGAATAATTTTGGAAATGCGCGCTGGCGGGCAGGTCATTATTATTGTTCATTATTCAAGTGACACAATTAGTTCAATAAAATTTTTCTCACATACCCTATTGTAAAAATCTACTATACTTGCTCTTTCGTCATTTGAATTTAATTAGAATAGTCCATCGTAAGAGCGTTTTGTCACAAGATTCATTCGAGCAATAATATTAAGAATAAAAACGTATATTAAATGTGAAATTGCATGAAATGATAAACAACGCGCCCATCTACGAGCCAAGAATTGGATGTTTTGGATGGTTAACGATCATCACAAAATTAATTTGTTTTTCCAGATAGAATCGCATATTGAATAACGAAAAAACAATGGCAATAGCGATAAAATAATGCGTTAGCTTGGAGCGGACGCAGGTGGTGGACGGGAAACTGAAGTCTAATTTGGAGTTGCCTTGTAGCAATTGAAGTTTCAGCAGCTTTATTGTTGTAATATACCTGTTTAGCCTGCTTATAGCTATAAAGCCAGTCGAGGCAAACTGAAAAATGTACGATAACTAGTTACAAAAAAGGTGAATATATGATTATACTAAGAATGTAAAAGGAGAAAAGTCAAAAAAATAATAGTAAAAAAGAAGAAAAACCACCAGTTTAATATTAATTACTTCAAGGATGATTATTGCCATGTTCACCAGCGAATACTCTAATAGAAACTTTGACATTTTGTCACAAAAATTTGACATTATTGAAATTTAAGCCTAGAGGTTTCAATATAATATCAACATGTGAATTTTCAAGTAAACCTGACTTAATTGCTTTATTAAAGGCTTTTTTTTATGAATTCCTAATTTGAGCAGGTATCTGATTCCATAGACGTGTACGCTGTTGAAGCCACAAATGTAATAAAGCCCTCAAATGTAATAAAAATTGACCACAAATGTAATAAAGCCCTCAAATGTAATAAAAATTGACCACAAATGTAATAAATTCCCTAAAGTACTATAAAAACCGTATGTACTTGAATTAACCCACCCTCATTTAAAGTCGGCCTTAAATTTATATTCTTTAGGAGGAAAGGTTAAAACATCCCCTTCTTTCCCTTTCTCGGACCTTAAAATAACTTTTGAACGGATGAGAATTTAATATGAAACTTTGACTTTTCCTTAAAACTTATCCAGATGCTAAAAATATTTTAAAAAATTTTGTTTTCGGCAGGTTCTGAACAAGTAGGGTTGAAGGAACACTAAGGCCCCGTCCACCGGGTATTTTTGTATGTCCGCATCTTTTTTGTTGCGGATAGGCCTTTCCGGCTTTCGTCAACACGTATCCTACGATATCCTGCATCTTTCCGAAAACTTTTCTATCCGTTCTCCAGAGTGGAAACTTTTGTATCCACAAACAATTCGGATGGTCGAATTCGTTTATTTTTTAATACTATTACGTAACAAAATCTGATCCAGTCTTTACAGCGTAAATATTCAAGATTGCCGCCCCCCAAAAAGTTATCGTTGCTCTTTTTCGTGCAATTATTTCAAGTTTTACAACGTTTGTGCAATTAAATTTGGCTATGTTTACTGTGCACTTCAACTACTGCAAAAAGAGTGAATTCTGATACTTGTCAGCTACTTGTGGATGCGGAATTTTTAAATCCGCAACCTGATCAGCAACAAAAAAGTTGCGGATACAAAAATATCCGGATACGTTTGCTTTGACAGTTCCCGACACTTCAAAAACTGTTGGCATGTTAACAGTAACTGCTAATTGCTTATATGACCTCTCTTGCAGGGATTATGTTCGCGGTAACTTTCGTGATTTCGACATTTTTACCTTCCTTGGTCACGGCATCTGTAAGAAAGTTGATTACATCAACATCCGTGGCCACGTGGGAATCTCGACAGATGCAAAGTTTTTTCAGGTACTAGGAATGCTGCACATCGACAGCTGTTATCGCGACTGTTCTTTTAAACCAGATAAGGGATGCTCTCCGAGCGAAAACAACTTTGGATATTATGGAGAAGGAAAGCTGACTCGCAACCCAAAATTCCGTTGCGCCGCTTCTGACGAAGCAACAACCAACTGGTGGTTTGGCAGTGAATAGCATCTATCATCCATCATTCAACTTCACAGCGGACATCTCTATTTACGTTGATATCAAACTAAAATATTCCATTAAACTTCTTGTGGTATACAAATTATAAACAGTTTACATCGCAGAAAGTGCTTTGCACGGGGTTTCATTTATTCGTTATCAGCCGGAAGAGACTTGTGAAAATCTATAAATAGGGTCCGCTTACTCCGGTCGTCTATTTTTCTAGTAAAAGAAGGGCACAAGACGGATTGCTCATCGAGTTTCGATTTATTATGTGGTATAAGGTAGTATATATAGACTTTCTGACTTGCCGGAAACAACATTTGTAAACAGTTTTCTGAATAAAAGATCTCTTCTTTCGTATAAGGATACTTGGCCTGGACGTGAAAAGGCATCCTCATACCATTTTGACTAGTCTGATAATGCGTATATTATTAACATGGCCTTACATTGATATAATTATAGTGTCCTTTTAAAGTGGCTTCACATCAGCTACTAGTCCTACTACTACGTATGAGCTATCTATGACTTGATAATTATACCATTTAAGCCCTGTCCCACCAACAAAAAAGGGTAAAACTACTATTTATAAATTTAGCTGAGCCAGCTGGCCAGTCAGGGTGAGCCCAGGTCAATTTCTCTACTATACCAATGAGTTGTCTGTGGCTGCTAGTATTTTGTATCACTCGGGGTTTTTTTATGGTAGATTGAAAGATTATAGATGCCCGGTACTATCGTGGCTCTAATTCCCAGTAGTGGCTTCAAGCTAACTAGAACAACATATTATATGCTAGCTATACTAAGTACTAATGGTTATCGTTTAAAGTCCCTACATCTCTTACTTTTTTATCATTTAAATGAAGAGTAGAACCCTTTAGCAATACTAAATTTCATAAATTAAACAGTTTTTGCGGTTCCTGTTACGTTTTTTGAGTTTTGAAACGTGCAAATAAGACAGTTTTTGAGCAGCTTTCGTTTTTACTGAGCATCAATTCCATTATGAAGTCCTGGTGTAATAACTTAGGAGAAGGTGCTTGTGCAGTAGTACTACAGGCACCTGTGTGATATCAGTAGAATGTTTTGAGTTTTCTTTCGTGAGGAACATTGTAAGGAACTGCCGAATAGAGAGTGGAAGGTGGGAGCTTGGATATGGAGTGAGAAGCGGTATTTGAGAGAATGTTTATGTTAATCAAATCTTGAGTGAATAAAGTAATCATGGTATTACATATTGTAAGTTGAAACGAAAAGAGAAGAAAGTTTTTGTTTATTTTAAAATATGAGAGGAATGCACAAAGCATAATATTTGAAATCTTAAAGATGGATTGGATTGGTAAAATATAGAATTGCACACGATTTAGGCATCCTGCTGATGAACAGTAACTGTTTTGCTATTTTTTTCAGCGTCATTATAGCTATGTTCTGTTCAGATATTTATATGTTAAGGAGCAAGCTGTATTATCAGCCGGCAGAGACTTGTGAAAATCTATAAATAGGGTCCGCTTACTCCGTTCGTCTACTTTTCTAGTAAAAAGATCAAGGGCGAAGGACGGATTGCTCATCAATTTTCGATTTATTATGTGGTATGAGGTAGTATGGACTATCTAACTTGCCGAAAACAACATTTGTAAACAGTTTTCTGCATAAAAGATCACTGTTGGCTTTGCGTTTGCAATGGTTCCCATTTACTGTAGAATTCATTCCCTGGTAAAAATTCTCCTTCAATGACTTCATAATGT
>JAOBAY020087734.1:0-10344 GCA_025331085.2 Zoanthus sociatus
TTGAGATCTGTGAGCTGTGTGAATCACCTCAAGGATCCTGGGAATAAGTTTGTGGTAGGGTCTCAATAATTGATACCCCCTCTTAGAAGTATTGTTGGTCGCACGAGGTCACAGCTGGATCAAGAGCCTGATCGGAAGAGCTTTGTTTTTGCCAGATCGTGTAAATAATTTATACCATTTTTGATCAAAAAACGAGGTCAGTGTATCTACAGTTTGAAATGAGACTGGAGACACTTACAAGAACCTGTTTGAGGTTGTGAAACTTGTGCTAGTGTTGTCCCATGGCCAGGCGGCTGTTGAGAGAGGTTTCAGTGTTAACAAGGAAGCTGAAGTTTAGAATTTGAAAGGGACATACACTTATTGCCATGCGAACTGTGATTAACCATGTGAACAGTGTAGATGGGATTTTCAATGTTGAAAATGAGCAAGCCGTTACTCTTAACAGTCAAACAATCAAAACAACGTTGTGGACTGTACTTAGAGAAGGAAAGAGAGAAGAACAAGTCAGAAGAACCCCAGGCAAAGAGGAAGGCTGTTTTACAAGATATTGAGGAACTTAAGCGGAAGAAAGCAAGAGTGGAATCAAACATTGCAAATCTCCATTACTCCATGAATCGGTCAATGGGCTTCTGCTAAAGAGGGAAAAAAAAGGAGTCGAGCACACAAGCACCTGGCTCAAGCCAATTCTTTGCATTCCACTGCAAAACAAAAAGCAGAAGAGGTTGCAGAGATTGAAATGGAACTTGAACAGAAATTGAGTAGATTATTATAAATTGAAGGATTAAATTTCTGTTGTCTGTTAGGAACTGTATTTGTATAAGTACCTGTATGCAAGGAAATTCAAGTGAAACTTGCATGATCGTATGGGTAACAATTTGTTTGTTCAAACAGCTACAAGTATTTCAGCTTAACAATTTCATTCCAAGGTAGTTTTAGGATAAAATAAATTATTTTTTAAACTGTTGGTAATTAAGTGTCATGGCAAATATTTATTTTTTAAACTGTTGCTTCTCTAATTCATCTCGTTAAACATAATAAACTTGTTATACCCTGTTGGAAATAGTCCTTGAAAAAGGCTCAGATGTCCTTGAAAAGTCCTTGAATTTTGCTTAGAACTTTTTGTATGAACCATGATAGAGAACCTACTAGCTAAAAATGAATTTCTAGTGGTCAGAAAGTTGACTGCTGTTGTGTCGAGCCCTGTTAAAGTTCTCAAGAAAACTATAGTAGCAAGTTTGTGAAATCAAAATTGATGAAACGAATAGCTGTATTGGATCTAATATCTAATCATTCTTTCATTATAGACTTTGTGTGGCTGCCAGCTTTATCTTAATAATTCTGTTCTGGTAATCTCAGGAAATCAGGAGAACATGAAGGTACTGTGAAATGTATAGTTTACTGCTTACTTATAGTTATCTGAATCAGAGCAGTTAATCTACCATGGTGTTTGGTTTTCCCATATGAACCAAGCAATTTATAATGAAGACCTGTTAATTGCCAGAGCTGTCATTACAATCAGGGCTCAACAAAAACTTGAATTTCAGTTTGCCCTTTTGGCAAGCTCGTTCAAGAACTTGCTTGCATTGGACAACTTTCAGCTTGCCTGAAAACAAAAAAGAATAAACACATGATGAATATATCTGAGAGAGATTATTAAGTCTTCATTAACTAGCCAATGAGGGGAAAGAGAAGCAGAGGTCACCAGTTAATGAGGTGGAAGGATGGGTTGAGTGAGAGACTAGAAGAACTGGGTTTGAGGGAGCAGGATGCAAAAGACAGAAATGGAGGAGGGGGATCATGGCCACAGACTCCCAACAAAGGGAATAATGGTATTGGCAAAGAAGAAGAAGAAGAACTAGCCATTGCTACTTTCCAATTTCTCTTGATTTGCTTCAATTATAGCAGTGTTTTATTGTTTGACTTTGCTTAACAGGTCACACTGTAGTTTGTGGAGATTTCAACAACTGATTAATTGATAACAAACTGCCAATAAAGAATTAACATTTTGGATACTTCTTTATGGTATTCGAGACAAGTGATTCCAATTTTTGCATTTATTTTAACTACCATGAACTGCAGTTAAACTAAAGATATTCATGTATACATGTGTATGTTTCTAAAACGAGGTCCTTGGTGCAGTTGCATGACTAATGAATTGTGAAAGACTATTTTTAAAACATGGTTATAATTGATTTTAAAACACACTGTCGCTAAAACTGACCTTTCAACAACATCAGGTTGTCTAATCAATTAAAAATTCTGAAACGCTGCCATGCTAAGTTTGACTGTTGTAGAAAATGCTGTTCATCTGGAATTTAAAACCCTCTCTTAACGTTCAGACTCTATCAAAGCAAAACTGTTTATCTAAATTTTGACTCTCATCATTGTTTTGGTTTTGTTATATTTATTTTCCCTTTCATAATTATGTACATAGATTACAAATTAATCATCCGTCATATTTCTCTTCGCAGTCTGATCCAAGCCTGTACATGATAATGGCAACTTTATGTTGTTGAAACGTCAGTTTTTGGTGGCAGTGTTTGTTTTAAAATAATTCCCAAGGTTATAATTGGTTTAACCGTAAATCATTTTGTCTCATTTTGTGATGGGGGAGGGGAAGCTTGTCTAAGTGCCAAGCTCTTGGGAAAGTGATTATCAAAAGTTTTACTTGCAGTGATTTTGTTGAGCTCTGACAATGCATTTCATTGTTGTACTTTCATCATTTTGCATGAACAAATACTTTGAACATCAATCATTTTGATAGACAATGAAGGATTCAACAATACTGAATAGATGTTTTACATTAGGGGTTCTTTTTCCTTCTTTTTTCAGAGTGCCAAAAGGAAAGTGTATGAGGTGCTCAGTGCACCAGAAGATAGATATGTAAGTTTTAGGATAACATGTCTCAGACAGTTTAGTTTTACTATTTACCAAAAGCAAATGATATCCATTTCTCATGACCCTTGATTGGCCCCTTATAACTCGCAATGGCCATGGCTATTAGGTTTGCATTGTTTTGTTTTTTTGAAAATATAGACATTGAAAAAGTTCATTTTATCCCTTTAGTATTTTGGTAAATACTAATTAAAAACAACTACCCACTCAATAATGGCGCCTAGTGCTAGATACTGTTTATACCTCAATGCATCTCGATGTTTATCCACCATTAGCAAATAACTAACCAGTGAATGGTGTTTTAGCGTGCTGTGATTGGTTCCCTAAAAAGTGAATTTCCAGAATATTCACTGATTAGCTATCAGGAAAAACAAGATGGCATCGCCAAAAAGATGTCAGTGAAGTTGAAATTTTAGAAATGAATAATGAAGCAGTTCCCGAAAACACAAAAATATCAACAGAATTTGTTGTGAATGTATTTTGTTGTAAGTTTTAATTATTGTTTGATTCATGAACAACTTTTTCATAAGTAAATTGCCTGTGCAGCAGCACAAAGCTGTTTACAATTCTCATGTGTATCTAAATAAAAAAAACTACCAACTTCAAATTACATGATTAAACAAAATTATTTCGTTTTTATAGAGTGGTTTCAACAGCAGAATGAGTTCAAAACAGAAGTGGAAAGAATGCCAAACAAATGTTTTCAAAAATATCTTTACAAGAAAGCGAGATAGAACGTGAAAAAATATATAATTATGTTTTAAAAGAAAAAAAGATGTTTCTCACTGATTTGTTGGTTGGGAATATGCTAATGTCTTCACCTCATTGTCAGTGAAAGCCAAGTATATTCACTTCTATTTCGGTGAATAATTACTCACTATTCACCTCCTGTTTAGGAAATAGTTATGTTAACCCTTGTCCTGCTAAAAACGATTTCATATAAATTAAACTTGTCTTAACAGTTGAACCTGTTGATGAAACCTTATTAAATGACCATTCATTTTTTATGTCTTTGCAAGTATAATCTAGAAATGTTAATGGTTTTGACTAATTCTGAAGTTTTTATTTTCTAAGAAAATTAAAATTTTTGGCTTTCAAAAGTCTTGCATGTAAAGGGTTAAACCATATTCTGTATAGTAATACTTAAGCATACAGGAGGTGTTCAAGAGCTCGAGATCACGAGAATAATGAACTAAAAGGAGATCGAGACCCCATATTTAAGGATGAAATCTAGAAAAGCTTTTAAAAGAACATCGTCAGAACGCTGAGACTTTAATAAGAAAAGATCAATTCATTTTGGGCGACTGAAAATAAATAAATATATGCTAAAGAAAAGATCAATTCATTTTGGGCGACTGAAAATAAATAAATATATGTTAGTATTCAGTTTGTTTGCTAAAATATTGAAACACGTCTTCAGTACTGTACTTCACTTAAGAAACTAAAAAATTAATTGTCTCTGTGCCTTAATAGCCTGGTGAAAACCGAGGCTAAAGTTTGGGAGAATTTGAGAACAGATCAGTGTAAACCCAAGATGCACCTGCTGGAGAATTCTCACAAGGTTTTCCAAGGTTTTCACCAGGCTACGAAGGCACAGAAAACGCGTTCTATTTCCTTTATAAAATTATTATTTTTCGTCACAACAAAGAAGACGATACACGAATCATGTATGAACGCTGTAAATTTATTTTATGAAACAGTAAATTCTCACAACTTATAGACAACCAACCGTACTGTCACATCATTTTTGTGCTTAATAGCGCTATGAAGACACACAAGTAGACCAGTCAAAACGTGCATGCTATCCAAATTATTTTATAAATGGTTTAATACAGCTGACCTTTCCATTAAAATTAATCTATATTTTAAAAGAACACACAAGTTTGCTGAAAGACATTATATAATAGCAATAAGAATTTAAAACATTTTAAATTTACTGACCACCGAAAAGCTAAGAAAAGCCTTGGTTTTCTTTGAAAAAGTAGTGGGTTTTCATAAAGCATCAACATTTTCAAGACCTTTTTCAAAAACTCACAAGTGCAGTTAATTCCAAATTGAACGAGAAAAGTTGTACATATGATTACTTTTAAAATAATGCTGTACATGCAAAACTTACCTAGAAAAGCATAACATACGCGAGAAATCCAAAATCTCATGCGGATTTTATTTAACAGTGATTGGGTGTTCTTCAAACGTACATCCTATAGTTACCAATTTTAGGCAAGATCAGTCGCTTCATAATATCAGTAAATTGTTTTCTGTTGTAAAACGTTAAAAATGTATTTAAAGCAAATCTTAAACACGGCAAATTAAAATGTTTGAATTTTGTATTGTGCACTGGTATTACAGATTTCTGCCCTGGTATTACATGAAAATTGCACCGCTCTCAACCAAAATTCGAGAACCGAGAAAATATTAGCACAAAAATAGATTGAAAGGTAATATAATTTTTAGGGAACTTGTTTCTCGCTGAACTATTTATTTTGTGTGTATTTCTTTTCTCAGACTATTCCCACAGCAGACAGACTTGAAGGACTAAAGGCTTTTGCTGAGAAACGGCCACCTGTGTATAAAGGAGAATAAACAAAACTCACCAATCCAAGTTTTATCGGGCATTTCACGACAACTGCACATAAACTCTTCTAACTTTTAGATATTTCTTAGGGGCCGTTGACATGAGACGAGATATCTCTGGGGGTAAGGGATATCTCGGTCCCCCGAGTTATCTCGGGCAGTACCAAGTTTCTTTACATTTACTTTGTGCCAGTCATTCTGTTCATATGAGGACGAAGCAACTCCGAGAGCCGAGATATAACTCTTGATCTGGACGGTGGGGATAACCCTAGTGCATGGTGAAGTTGTCTCGGCGCATGGGAACGGTTCACCGTGAGATATCCCCAGGGCTCTAGGGACAACTTTGTGGATCATGCGCATGCTACTTAGGACCATTACCTGAGATATCTCCGGGTCAGTTTTTCTCGTGTGAACCAAAGACAGTTTCATTCCTACCCCCGAGATAGCCCTACCCTTCGAGATATTCCTGCCTCTCAACATATCCTTAACCCTCGAGATATCCCTTCCCCTCGAGATATCCCTACCCTCGAGATTACTCTCCTCATGATAACAGGCGCTAACAGTATTCGAAAATCCCAACTATACCAACAATTTTCGGTCCTGCTTCAAAAACAAGAACAATCTTTGAAAAACTGAATGACTGCATCATGCGGCGCCGTCTTGACATAAATCAGCCATACCCTCTAGATACTCTTTAAGTGACTCCCTCGGTTTCACATTCGACAAACATGATTGGCTAAAAACCACGAACGACTAAGAATCGACTAAATATCTCTCAGCGACTTTTCATCAGTTAGATGAACATGCACTGATATGATTGGATGAAACGGGTTTCTGTTGTGACACTTTTATTCCGCATGCATTCACTCATTTCTGATGCTTCTGTTGACAAGATCTTCGAGATCCAACTTGGGCAGGGAACGTTTCTGTAGTTTTTTTTTTCTTTCATTCATACTTTTAATTTTTTTGGCTTCATTGATGCCATTACTAAAACACAATAATTATGATAATGTTTTTATTTATTATGTGGCGTGGTTGGTGCAGTTGTAAGATCTCTGCTTTCTGTCCACAAGGTGTCCGGTTTGATCCCCAGCTCTGACAAGATTTGAAATGATTTGTACGACTTTCTTTTCTGCCTATGATAACTCAGCTTTCCATCCTTCCGGGATCGGATAAGTAAATTAGTAGCAGCTTCTGCTGGGTGCTAACCTGCGATGGATTATTGCCCCTTCCAAGTAGTGAAGAATCTCATCTGCTTAACTTTACAGAAGCCTGAGATAAGCACTGGGTGCCGGTGAATTCGCCCAGATGCAATTTAGCCAAGGTTTTACGGTGAATTCGCCCAGGTACTACATTCGTAAAGTTAAATAAGAAAAACTTACAGCATTTGTTCAGTTTTGTTTCGAACATAGAAGTTGCTTTTTAAAATTTTATTTTAAAATAAAAATAAAAGTATTATCAGTGATTTAGTAATCAAACATTGATAGCTCAAAGAAAGATAGATAGATAAGAAGTTAAGATAATAAATAGAGTTAGTTTGGAAATATCGACCGAAAGACGTAAACCAAAAAGAGCAATTTTATTTTCAATTATGTCTACAGAATCGCTGTGGACAAGTACAAAACATAAATTTCACGTTTCTTCGTTCACATAATTTCTGTTCCAGTAAAAATAAGTTAGGCATATAAAGAGACAAGTATTTGTGATGCTGGGCGAATTCACCGGTTACCGATAAGCACCGGCTCCAAGAGGTAATTGGCTCGTAAAGGATTTAGCTTTTTTATTTATTGGCAGTCAAAGAAATAACTTGTTGGTTAAATTCATAAAACAAATGTAAAAATGATGAGGTATGAAAATGTATTTTCATTTTTGTAATTTTTCAAATTACGGTATATTTATTGGTAAAATGTTTTCAGTAAAGGTTGTACGTAGTTCGTGAACTACTGAAAAATCGGGCCATAGCTGTTGATTGATAACATCCGAATCAAAATTCTTTGTCTGGAATTGTTAAAACTTGTTATTTGTTTAATTCTAGTTGCGGGCAACGAGAAAAGCACACAATTATAATCTCGACGAAAAATTGCCAAGGGGCCTGAATGCCGGAGGTGTAGGGGAATACGCACCCAAAGTTTGGGTCAAGATGTTCCGCTGGACTTTTAAAACTTGACCCTGTTCTACACTACAAATGATTTGATTTTGATAGCCTCTCCGTGTTCCGTGAAATAGATAAGGAAACAGCACCGATTAGGAAATGAATTTTAAACGGACAAAACCCAGTCGAACCGATTCTCTTTCGGGAATCTTGAATTAATGCACCCTGTACTGAAATGTTTTTTCCGTGATTAATACACTATGTTCTAGACTGGATGGTCTGAAAACCATGTCCTGAACGACAATACGTACCCTATAGTCAGTGTAATAAACAGAGGATATTACACGGTAGCGCAAACATGTGAAGTTTACGTATCATGAATTGGAATAAATATTTCGGTACTTGACACATCTGTAACAAATTATAATATAGGTGCTTTATTATTACTGGTGGGGGAAAGTTAAATTAAACTGAATAATATTCGCTCAAACTCAACCACGGTATATAATAGGGATTCATATAAAAAAACGACCTGAAAAGTTTCAGTGACTTTTATTGCGGTTTAAGGTAAGAAATTCCTGTTTTATTAATAAGTTCATATCAATATTCATGTATTGCTGTAATTGTGTAAATCAACACTAAAATATTTTGTGCTTGGGCTACCTTGTAGCAGTGATTGATATTATGGGCTGCCTGTGGTTTAAGCAGTTTGTGATGGCGGCAAGAATATTGCAATTGAGTTGTATCTTAAAGAAACATTTTCATTATCGGCAGTTTAGCTTTATTCAGCGAACTTGTATGAGATCTTTCTCGAGTTCAAATAATGAAGAAGAAGAGAATCCGGACGAATTTCGATTGGAGTATCTTGGGGACAAACACAAAGGTACACTGCATACCAGTACATCGATTTATAAAAAAATGTTAAAAAAATAGGAAAAAATAATCTAGGCTTAACACTTTGGGGTTTTATACAAAGCCAAAAGCTACTTCTATAATCTATGCCAAGCGGTTGCAATAAAAGGTTTTTAAAATTGTAAATTACATTCAATTCAATATATAGTAAATCACGTGCCAACACATTTAAAAAAACACTTTAAATAATAAAATGAATTTAATTTACAGGTGAGATCCTGAAGGAATTCCATGAACTTATTTTATATTCCAACAGTAAAGGCGCTTTAACATTTAATAATGCTGACAGTGCTGGCAGGGAATTCAGATAAAATTTCTGTACTATTTTATGATTAGATTCACAGCTTGGTCCCTTTCTTTGGACTGGGAAATGCCTATCTAGATCTATGGGTATGTACAATACAATATACCCAAATGAAAAGATACTCGGCACACACATAGCTATGCACCGTGGCTCCAGTGGCATAGGAACTGGGGGGGCTGGGGGGGCATGGGCCCCCTGATTAATAAAAGTGGGGGAGCCGGGTCCCCCCAATAATTTGCCACACAACATTGTGTTGTGATGTTACATTACTACAGAGCCCCACCCTTTCACAGATTCTTGCACCTTCGGTGTTGGGTTGTGCCCCCTCAATAATTAGTTCCTTCCTACTCCACTGGGCTCTCTATTTTAACCTAAAGTTAAATCTTGATTAAAGTGTGTATAAATATTAACTAAAGTATTCATAAAATGATTGGGATATTACATAGGTTTTGATTGGTCTGCAAGTGTGTTTTCATAGTGCTTAACAAAGCATGAAAATGATGTGTGCAATATTGGCAGTCTCCAAATTATAAGAATTTACAGTTTCATAAAAAAATAAACAAATGCACTTTCTCTTTGTGTCAAAAGTGTCTGTATAGGTCTCAAAATTGTTTAGATTATGTTACTTAAGAAATAGTATAAAAGAACTTATAAACTTGACTATACTTCGGGTAGTCGCAAGCACTGTCTTCAGTATTAAAGTTCATCGGTAGAACTCAAAGCTGCCTTGTGAGTCATTTTATTTAGCGACGCCTTTTGCAAAAGACTGCCACCATCAAATCAAAAAGAAAATCTTCATAACAATATCAACAATTGCTTTGAAAAACGAAAATCCTTACCCCAAGATACAATGATGCAACGATAACATTAGCTATTACATATACACATTATATATTGTTTAGCTTAAATTTGTTTTGTTTACGCTGTAACGCAATTTTTGTTTCTGTTTAAAACAGTGTTTAAGCAATGTAAAATTTTTACTATGCTAAAAAAGCCATCATACTACTACCATTGTTATAAGGAGAAAATTGCATGTGGAGTTTTGGCCAGAACTAAAACTCGTTCCGGCAGAGCATCGGGTCAAGCCATGATTTATACTCTTAGATTGGTCTGCTCAACACACCAGTTAACTAGGTGAGCATAAAAAAAATATATCCTTTACAAGTCAAGTGACCCATGAAGCCGCCGCTTATCTCCGGTTTCTGTAGTGTTAACCGGACGAGAGTCTTTGACTCCCCCCGGATCGGACACTAATCCATCGCAGGTTAGCTCCCAGCAGACGCTGGTATTAATTTATCTACCCCGGAAGGTACGTGCGGAACATACAACGTCCAGCATAACTGTTTCTGTCGAGGTCTAACACTAGTTGGTAAGATTTTTAATTGCCAAGCGGTGAAAGGCTCCGGATTCGATTCCCGGCTTTCCTCCGGGGACTAAACATTTTGTTCAGCCTACATACCCACTGGTTTTTATAAGAACAACTTTATTAGAAAGTATTTAGTGGGTTTTGTTGTGTGGTGAATGATGTGGTTGATTTGTAAGGAGAGAAGCGTACGCACGAAATCAA
>JAOBAY020087742.1:0-10343 GCA_025331085.2 Zoanthus sociatus
TAATGATAATAAGCTTAATTATCTTGCTTATTTTACTAGCACATGTATTTTTAGTCACTTACTCTGTACCAAGCGTTGATGTTTATTGTGAAACTATTGTGAATTCAGCGCTTAATGACTGCAATGTATTAGAGAAAGCTAATGATTTGACTTTACATGTACACAATGATGTTATTGTCACAATAAATATTACAGAGAATACTAGATCTCGTTATTCAAAGTATGTTTATTATAATTATAGAAATGTTAAGCTACGCACTCATGGGAAAGTGTTAAAACGTGATCGTGCACCGAGTAGAATACCAGTACGAACTCTAAAAAGCCTCAGGAATAAAAGTAGAAAGCTTAGACAGTTTTTATATAAGGTAATACGTTCAAATATACCCAAGTCTTCAAAGATACATTCCTATATTAAATACTCAAATGATAACAAATATGCTCAGAGCTATACAAAGTTTAAGAGGAAAATTACAACGCAAAGACTTATTTCTAGAAGGCTAAGCTTCAGATTTAGAGCTAGTCAATATTATATATCAATGTTTTTTTGTAATAAATTGATATCGCTGTATAAGTCCCAGTCACATGTAGTAAATTGTTGTCAATCGAAACTATACAATGATGTAGAGAAAAACCCAGGTCCAACTGTTGATCCAAGTAAAACAATAACAGCTCCATATAGCCAAGGTAATGTTGCTATTTTTGGACAAAATGCAGGACAACAATGTGTTGCTATGAGTTTATGCTCTTTGATTTATAATTCAAACAGTGGGATCAATTCATCCAATGATCTTGTAAATATAATGAATATTGGAAATCAGCTGTATTCAAGATTGTCTCAATCAGCAAGACAAGCATTTCTTTTACAAGCAGAGTTGCCAACAATGTTAAATGTGTTCGACACTGACTATGAACTTCAATTCAGTGAGAGTTTTACAGGCAATGTGCATCAAGAGACCACAATAGAAGGATATGACTACTGTACTTCATTAGAAATGGCACTTCAATCTTTATTGTCTGACAATTATACAAGTCTTATAATAACAATAGGGGCTACTGCTGTTTCTACATATTGTCATGGAAATATTGGTTTCAGAGTATTTGATTCTCACGCAAGGGATTTATATGGTAGAAGTAATATCAATGGTACATGTCTGCTACTAGAATTGTCATCATTAAATAATTTAATTCAGTACTTTCAAAGTATACACAACAATGATGTATTTGAGATTAAAGGAGTAAAAATTCACAAATTCCAAGGTAATGTGCGTGACAATGAAAACTTTTTGCATGATGGCAGTTATTTCAACTTGAGTTGTACTGTAGCTCTCTATTCAATTTGCTACTCTATAATGAAGTCATGTGGTTAATGGAATTCAAACACAATAAGTAGTATTATAGTTGGTGGTAAACCATTATCTAAAAATCTAAGTTTACAAAGTTACCTGACGCCAAGTGATCTACCAAACAGTATTGATGTGTGTGGAGCAGAAGTAACTCTTGTATGTAGTCACATGACAAATGGAGAATTAAATGATTCACCTGAGGTTAAATCGAATCTCAAAGATATAATACAGAATCATAGTAAAAACACTGGATTCTTGATGTGGTTTTCAACTTATTGTATCAGTTGCATTTTTAAACCTACAACAAGATCAAATTATATGTATGCTTTTTTGCTTTACGATGAATCTAAAACACCTCCTATTCAGTATATAAAGAATATAAATGGAACGTGCATGCTTCTGGATACCATTTTAAATGTTAAGAGAAACCAGTTTAAAGAACAATATAAAATGCAGTTTTTATCATGTTCATGTAAAGATATGGACAGAAATGACAGAAAGAGACTAATGAACAGACAGAGACAAAAACAAAATTATGATCGAATGGAACCATCGAAAAAGAAAATATTGTTAGAAAAGGCACAATCAAGGTATAATGCCAATAAGCAAGATGTAGCAAGAAAGTATAAAACAATGGATAGTGACAAAAAACGAAAGTTATTGGACAAGCAGACAGAAAATATAGAGCAATGGATAGCACAGAAAAACAGGAGCTATTAGACAAGCGTAAGCAAGACTTCTATCGTAAGAAACATAAAGATATACTTTCTTGTATTGAACAGTTTCAAAAGAAAATAAGAGAAGGTCCTTATTATATATGCTGTGTGTGTAACAGGTGTCTATATAAGAAATCAGTCATTAAGCTTAATACAGACAAGTATCCTTCTGAAAACGTATTTACAATTAAATCATCATTTAATGGCAAACAATATATCTGTAAAACCTGTCACTCAAAATGTGTACAAGACAAAACTCCATGTCAGGCAATTGTAAATAATTTATTTGTTGATGATGTCCCATATGACCTAGACTGCCTAAGAAAATTAGAACAAATATTAATAGCACAGCGTATAGTATTTGAAAAAATTGTAGTGATGCCAAAAGGACAACAAAGAAAAATCAAAGGTGCTATATGTAATGTTCCAGTTCAATGTGACCAAACATGTAATATATTGCCTCGCCCTCCTGAAAGATCAGGCATTATAATGCTAAAATTAAAGAGAAAGCTGCAGTTTAGAGGTCATGTATATTTTGAAGCTGTCAGACCAGCATTTGTACAAGCAGCACTTACATGGCTGAAAGCAAACAACACATTATATAAAAATATAGTCATTGATTGTACAAACATTAGCAATGAGCACACAATTATACATCATGAAGATAGCTCTTTATTATCTGACAATGATACTGATCAAGAAAGTACTACTAGCCAAAATATTGAAGAACTACCCACAACTAACTATAATGTAGATAATGCGGATCCTACAGATCATGACAATGTAGACAATGAAACAATAGATGAAGAGCAAGATGACCCTTTGAATGAACACAGATCACCCACTAATGAAACATGTTTACAAGCAGTTGTCCCAGATTACCCAGTTATTTTAGAAGAAAACAGTAGTAATATTTCTACTGGAAGGGAGATTTAAAATGTTGCACCTGGTGAGAATAAACATCCAGTATCTTTGATGACAGATGATTTATGTGAAGAACTTGCATTCCCAGTATTATTTCCCAAATGTAGATTTGGATATAAGACTGAAAGAAATACAACATTGTCTCCTGTTAAATATTTCAATGCCAGGCTGTTACATTATAGTGGGAGATTTGCTACAAACCCTGAGTATCTATTCTTTGCTCAATTTATAATTGAACAGAAAAAAGTATCTGATAGTATAAACATAGCATTAAAGAAGGTTCATGGACATTCTCTTACAGCTTTACAAATTAAATCAAATACAGAAATTCTAAAGAACTTCATTTCTCAAGACCAGGCCTATTTATTTTTAAGACAGATTCCCGGATCTCCTCCATATTGGCAAAAGTTTATGTACGAAGTAGTCGCAATGGTAAAACAACTTGGTATACCAACATGGTTTATGACACTATCATGTGCTGATTTAAGATGGCCTGAACTATTTCAAATCATTTCAAGAGCCAATGGTAGAAACATTAGTGACGAAGAGGTAGATGCTTTGTCTTATGATGAAAAATGCAGGCTAATTAATCTTAATCCTGTTATTACAGCAAAACACTTTCAATATAGAGTGGAAACTTTCTTTACCGAAATTTTACTGGCTAATGTGAACCCAATAGGTAAAATAGTGTATTATGCTCTTCGGATAGAATTTCAAATGAGAGGAAGTCCTCATTTACATGCATTGATATGGACATCAGACTGCCCTAGACTAACCAAGGATACTAAAGAAGCTTATATAGAATATGTAGATCAACATGTACAAGCTTCCTTACCTGACAAAGACACTGATCCACAGTTATATGAATTAGTAAAAAAATATCAAACTCATAGCCACAGTAAAACATGTAGGAAATATAGAAATATTGCATGTAGATTTAATTTTGGCCAGTTCTTTACTGACAGAACTATTGTAGCTGAACCTTTACCTGATGATATGAATGATGAGATTAAAAGTAGCACATTGAACAGATGTAAAGAAATACTTTCTTCTGTGAAACAGAAAATAGATGAAGTTCTGAATCCAAGCAAGCCTAATTTATACAACCTATGTCTTACACAAGAAGATATACTAGAAGAAGTTGGAACCAACAAAGAGGAGTATGAAGCAGCATTATCAGTATCTCCTGATTCTGACTATGGTTTACATCTGAAGAGATCACTAGATAGTTGTTTTACTAATAACTATTTCATTGCTGGTATTAAGGGATTTGCTGCAAATGTGGATCTT
This sequence comes from Zoanthus sociatus, assembly GCA_025331085.2. Lineage (NCBI taxonomy): Eukaryota > Metazoa > Cnidaria > Anthozoa > Zoantharia > Zoanthidae > Zoanthus > Zoanthus sociatus. The sequence continues at coordinate 4,274 of JAOBAY020087742.1, forward strand.
CAACCTGTCTTTAATCATTATAAATGCATTACATATGTATGTAGCTATTTTACAAAAGATGAGACTGAATGCTCCCAAGCTATTGTAAATGCTGCAAGAGAAGCTAAAGAATCAAATCTAAATGTCAAAGATGGACTAAAAAAAATTGGTGCTGCTTTTCTTTCGTCTCGTTAGTTAGCTCACAAGAGAGTGTTTATCGTTGCATGCCTGAGCTTTGGTTGAGAAAGATATTTCCTAAAACTGTATTTGTCAGTACTGAAATGCCAGAGAAAAGACTGAGAGTTGCAAAGAGTCAAAAAGAGTTAGACGAATTAGATGATGATAGTACAGACATATATAAGTCAAATGTCATTGAACGTTACAGTTTAAGACCGAATAATATTGTATCTGTCAATAACATGTGCCTTGCAGAATTTGCTGCTTACTATTACAAGGACTACAAAAATGATCTCTCTGAAACTGCAGATGCTCAACCAGAGGTACTCACTGATAACATAATTGAACAAGTGAACATGGAATCAAATAATAAATCTTTCCCTGGCACAATCAGACTAATAAACGGCACTGAAGTCATGAAATGTAGGAAGGTTAAAGCCGTTATAAGATATCATACTCCAAACAAGACAAAAGAACCTGAAAAATATTTCCACCATCTTCTCATGCTATACTACCCATGGAGAGTTGAAACTGAGCTCTTAGGTAATCAACAGACTTACATGTCTAAATTCTGTGAACCCAATGTCCAAGCACTAGTGGAACAAAATAAGATTATATTTGAACCAGATTCAGATGCAGTCATTGAAGCACTTGAGACATTGAGAAATAATGACATAACACTTCACTCATATGACCCTATTAATGATCAAGAAAATGATGACATTCAGTCAGAGATGACAAATCATTCCAATGATAATGAATCATTTAACAATTTACCACCAGAACATCTTGGTAATGGACAAACTAGTTCTGATCAATCCACAAGTGGAGCAATAGCAACATACATACAGCCATCTGACATTTCTGATGATGATCTTCGACAGTCTGTAAGATCACTAAACAAAGAACAACGTACAGCATATGACATTGCACTAACATGGTGTAGAACTAAGGTTAAAAATATGAATTGTATAAAACCAGAAAAAGTAGAACCAATCTATTTATTCATAACAGGTGGTGCAGGAGCTGGCAAATCACATTTAATTAAAGCAATATACCATACCTGTACAAAAACATTCAGACATGGACCAGCTAATCCTGAAAAACCTACTGTACTGTTAATGGCTCCAACTGGAGTGGCTGCTATCAATATAAATGGCACTACTATACATACTGCATTAGCTATACCTAAGGAATCAGGTGAAAATGTACCTCCAATGTCTGATCAAAAAAGAACACAAATAAGGTTATCTCTGTCTGAATTGAAATTAATAATCATTGATGAAATCTCTATGGTATCAAACACAACTTTACTACATATACATCAGAGGCTTAAAGATATTTTTGGTACACCAAGTGATCAGCTGTTTGCAGGACTTAGTATCATAGTAGTAGGTGATTTATATCAACTTCCTCCAATACGAAGAAAACCTGTGTTTGATGAGTATAAGAACAATGTATTTAACTTATGCCATCCCTGGTCAGTGTTCAAAATGATTGAGTTAACTGAAATAATGAGACAGAAAGATGACAAACCATTCACTGAGTTATTGAATAGATTAAGAACTGCAACACACACTGAGGATGATCTTAAAATTATACAATCCTTAGATAATTCAGTGAATAATGCCAACTACCCAACACAAGCAATACACATTTTTGCTGAAAATGCACCTGTAGACCAACACAACAATGGACACTTAGAACAACTAAGAACACCATTATACAGTCTCCAAGCTATAGATCAATACCCAAAAAATGTTTCAAAACAAGATATTGACAGAGTGTTAGCTAGAGGAAGATCAGAGACTGGTGGCCTTGACTCTAAATTATTGATTAAAGTAAATGCTAGAGTTATGCTAACTACAAACATAGACATAACTGATAGGTTAATAAATGGTCAAATGGGTACAGTGACAAAAGTAGCTATCAATCAAAACACAAACAAGCCTTCTGTCATTTATATCAAATTTGATGACCCTCAAGCAGGCATCAATGCTATACAAAAGCATTCAGATAAATATGCCAGAGAAAAGAATTCTGTACCAATACAACCTGTACTTGCAAGAATAAAGATCAAACCAGGAAAACCATCTTCACCAGAATTACAAAGACTGCAGTTTCCAATTACACTAGCATGGGCATGTACAGTACACAAAGTACAAGGATTGACACTCAATGAAATTGTTGTTAGCTTTAACCTAAATAGACAAAATCATTTTAACTATGGCCAGATTTATGTAGCACTGAGCAGAGCAACGTCTTTACAAGGACTGCATGTGATTGGTCAAATCAAAAACAAACATGTTAGAGCCAACCCTAAAGTACAGTTAGAATATGACAGAATGAGACAGAATTCAACTTCTGCATCCACTGTGACCAGTCAAGATACTACTTGTAGCACTCTTACTGTAGCTCTATTAAATATACGCCCATTAAGAAAACATTGCATTGATATCAAACATGATGCAATTGCTTACAGAATGTGACATCTTGGCTTTGACTGAAACTCAACTCTTACCCCATAACTCAGATGACACTATCAAAGAAATTCTGCACCCTTATACACTATATAGGCAAGACCATCCTACTGATAAGTATTTAAGCTTAGTTATTTGTACTAAAGAAAATGTTAATATACTGCAAATACAATATTTTCCCAATATAAATGGTTTACTATATAAAATATTTAACTGCAACACCAATCAAAACTTGACATTCCTTCTAATCTATAGGAAAAATAATTCCAATACAGCACAATATGTTAACTGCATGGATAATATTCTAAGAACACATAGCATTGACATCATCTTAGGAGAGTTTAACCTAAATTATCTCAATCCTGAATCTAGCACCATGTTACTCAAACAGCTAATGAACTCTTATTGTTATACTCAAATTGTAAACAGTCCTACATTTATTTCAGCTGGAACTTTACTCGATCAAATATTTGTTAACCAAAATCTTCTAAACACTACTCAAAATAAGGTCATTTCAGTGTATTACTCAGATCATGATGCAGTAAAAATTGTCATTCAACACGACCACTACAATATATAAATTGACTTAGCATTTCCTCACCTTATGTTTTCTATAAAACCGAAACTCCCATCAAGCTCGTATCAATATACAAAATAATCTTACATCATGAATCCATAGAAATATGTGAAATTATAACTTAACTTACTACATTTGTACATTCATATGTAAGCTTACAAATTACCCGGGCAAATTAGCATGTCCAGCTTCTATGTTTCAATGCGAACAACAATATAATACTAAGACGATTTAAAAATAACCCATATAATTTAGTACACATCAAATTCTAATCAATTACAAAACGACTAAATGGCAAAGAATTACCTGGCTACCTTGTACATCAATTGGACGACGACCCACGGACCACGGAGGGTCCACACAAGTACACAGGTGTCAAGACATTTCAGGTAGGCCAGAGCAATTATTACACAAAAAACAACTACGTTGATGTAATCGCATACAGAACTTATTTCTTCAAATGCTAACCGAACATTTTATGACAAACCAAAGCAACTAACAGTCTTTGGTACAAAGGAAATAGAATAAAAAGCATTGGTAGAAAACACAAACTCTGTTAAGCGGAGTCTACACGAGCAACTTTTATGTGACAACTTTTATGTGACAAATGTGTTTATCGTGTAGATGGACAGCATATATTTGCCAACATTTATCGTCCGCCATTTTGTTTGTTGACATGCTCTCGCGCACTTTTCGTGACGTCACAAAAGGTGATTCGTCTCAGCCAATCAGACAAAAGTCACCTTTCCTGTTTGTCACTACCATCCAATAAGAATTGAGAATTCTTACTTATTTAAGCCGTTGCAGCACGTGTTATTCACATTCCAATCTTCTAGCGTTTGCAGTACGTCTAAGACAATGTCTTCTCCACAGAAAAGACCTTCTCCACAGAACAGGCACCCTCCTCTTATTGGTTATGTGCATGACTTCTCCACTGTACAAAGAAACAGAAAAGACACACTCGACTTCCATACCTTTACCATACAAACATCAAGTTCTGAGAACAGAACAGGTCTTCTCTACTCGCCCAAGAAAAAGAAGTTGTTGTTAGAGAGTCAACAATCCAGAACACCAGTGAAACTACAAGATTATACGTTTACGGACGACGACAAGATTATTGTGAATGATATGACCTACATTACATCAGCTCAGCCGACGGAGTATTCTTTCCAGTATAAGAATCTGCCCGCCACAATGCCAGATCCTGTCACACTGTTAGATATTCTCAACGAGAAGAAAGAGTGGGAAGTCGTCACCGTAAGGGCAAAGGTCTTATCGACAAAAAAACCAACCACTGTGGGCGCAAAGAACTTTCGCCTTTGTGAAGGAATGATAGGTGACAACACAGCTACAATGCCTATCGATATATGGGAACAACACATCGAAAAAATTAACCCAGGGAAAACTTATTCCTTCAAAGCCATCCAACTTAAAGTATGGAACAAGGTAAAGAAACTGAGCACGACCAAGAAATCAGAGATCGACGAGATAACAGATGATGCTTTGGCATCCATCGAAGACGACGCTGCTACTAAAGACCCACCAACAGCAGAGGTCACGGTAGATGAAGTATTGCAATTGGAAAAATATGCAGTATTCTACAAGTGTTTTAAATGCTCAAGGAGAATTAATCAAAATGCCACATCAAAAACTGTGAAATGCAACAAGTGTGGTATTATGAGAACCGACAAGTGCCAAACAGGAATATCATCAAAGCTCTCCGTGAACACCACAGCTAATGAGATTCTTTCACTCAACTTGAGAGATGACGCGCTGCAACAACTTCTACCAGGAGATGTAGTTGTCAACATGGATGAAGAGACACTAGCAGAAAAACTCTTGTATCTTACAAGTTTTAAGTTGATGTACGAAACCACCACATTCAACGTGATAAGTATCACAACAACCTAAAGTTACATGAACACTTGTTGACATAAACATTTTCGTTCAAATATTGTTACTGTTCATATATAACCAAGATTTACATGATTAGGAAAACCCACAGATTTATGTATATAACTAGTCTAAAACAGCCTATGGTTTCAACTAGTTTGAGAATTTTCAGCTAGTTTGAACTTACATTTAAAACTGGTTTGAAAATTTAAAGAGCAAATTTAAACCATAACACATGCACTGTTGGAGCCAGCTAGGCCACTTTTGTATAGCATTTTATAATCAAGCATCATGATCAGTTTAGTGCATGATCAATGAACAATCAAAATCAAAGCTTACAAACCCTTTAGAAGTGAAGGTGTTGTAAATTACTGTATTTAACTGCAGTTGTTTACATGACTGTAAAATGCTGGTAAATTTTCTCTGAGCACCTTCATTGTATATATAGTTCCTATTCAGTTATTTATTAATTAAAAGTTGACTTGAGAATGGTGTTTAATTGCTGTTGTGCCAAAACTTCGGCATGTTTTAAAACATGTTTAGAATATTTAACTGATAAACTTTACTTCTCCTGATTTTCACTCTTTCATACCATTTATTGTGTGCTTAGTGTGGCTAAGTTCTTTTTTTCCCCACCTTTAATACAGAATCGTGCTGTGCTGCACATTGCTCTTCGAAACCGTTCTAACACCCCCATCTTTGTTGACGGAAAAGATGTAAGTACATTTTTAAAAGCACTGCAGTATTGAAAAAATTAATATACCTTTACCCAGGGTTTTCATTAATAATTTTGTAACAGGCTCACATGGGAATATAACAGGCCCATGACCCCGAAGGCTTCCGTTTTTATTTTAGTGGATGTAAATGTGGAAACTCGTGTCACAATTTATAATAATCACTTATGAAAAAATGTATCACTTATCACTTATGTATCACTTATGAAAAAATGTATCTTCCAAAAAAA
>JAOBAY020087753.1:0-10343 GCA_025331085.2 Zoanthus sociatus
GTATCCCGGATGTAGTTTCATATGAAATCTACGAGTGGCGTATTTTACAGTAAAACACTCATATCTATGTAATAAAGAATTATACAGTGTGTTGTAATGCACTCTCGACCTATTTATTGGCAAGTGCTGGCGTTTTTCTAGTAGTCAAGAACAAATTAGTAACATACTTCGAGACGAAAAGTGTAAACATTTCTCTTCTCTCTAAGAATTTTGTGATCGCGCATGAACCTGAGGAATTATCAATATAGGGAATTTAGCTCAATGCGAAATCATACTGTATCTGGAGGTCTCTCGCCTCTCCTTAGTTTCCAAATCTCATTAAAATCTCAGCAGGTGCGCCGCTATGCTAATGTTTAGACAGCCATCACGTGAACAGATTTTCGCCTGCACGTGTTGTCCTTTCAAATATCAGTTAAACCCAAGTAACTCTGGCAAATTTTGAACCATAAATTTTGAACAGCTCTCCTAAATTAGGGTTGCGTACTCTGCCTGACGCCGCAATAAAACACGCTGATATCCTAGTATCTCTTAGATGAGGGAGTTCCGAGTCCCTGATTAAAAGCCAGACAAACGTATTATACATTTGACAGTTCAAAAAGTAAAGGTTTAAGATTTTCAGTTTACCTTATTTACTTTCTCCCGCCTACGTATTTCCAAATTTATCAAATGTTTGGTTTCAAATGAAGATCGCGATTTATTTAATCTTGATAAGACTATGAAGGCTCTTTTTTTCTGCTTAGTCCGTATTTTAACTTTATACAGTCTGTGTTTGGTTTCTCCTATCGTGTATATCCAAGATCGGGGTAAGCCAAGTTCGGTTACTAAGGCATGGAGTCAGTGGTTAATGGATGTTGTGGTGTCAGTGGTTAAAGTAAGATGTGGTGAAGACATGGTGTCAATGGTTGAGGTACCGGGGGGTACTCTATTAGTTTTTGGGTAGGGATGTGCCGCCCTAAGCTAAAACCCCTGACCCTATCCCAGAGCTATGAATGTTTAAAATTGATACCCTACCTCAGACCTTTAAGTCAAAAATCATACCGTACCCATAAGAAAACATGACGTGATCATGCAAAGCCTCTATTATTAATAATAATAATGATAATGATAATGATAATAATAATAATAATGATAATAATAACTTTATTTAAGTGTCAAATCTTATTTAGCCGACCAAAGGCCTACTAATTGGGGACACCATCTTTACCACTCAAAGGTGGACAGAGACTTCACATGACAGACATACACACATAAACACAGAAGTCTCCGAGGGCCTACGATTTAACGTCCTTACCCGAGAAGACGAGAAAGTCCAACCCTTTGCAGATGTTAGAGCAAAGGCAGCACTTTCTCCTCAATTATTTTAAGACCCTGAGAGTTGGTCCGGCCGGAAATCGAACCCGAGCCTCCCGCACGATAGACTGGCATCTTACCAACTAGGCTAACCAGGCGGCTATTGATGTAAGAGTTGTTTCCTGAGTCGTGTATTTGTTGTTTGATTTGTATGCGTCTCTCTTCACAGACTGGGAAGACAACGAGTTACCGCTGTCCTATGAACTCTACACACTGTATGATGCAAACGACACAATGGGAACACTTGTTGCTTATGGATTAAACAATTCATTTAGCCTCAATCTTCCTATTGGCGATGCAAATAACAATTACACTCTTTGGTTGAAACTGCTAGTCCTGGACGCTCTGAAGACATCTACCAAAGTCATCATGAACGTCACGGCGAGTTGTTTTTATATTTTGTTGTATTATTATGTCGGTTTAAAATCTCGAAAAGGGTGCTTCAAGCTAAATCCTTCACGAGCCAAGTGGCCCATGGAGCCGGCGCTTATCTCCGGTTTCTGTTGTTTTAAGCGGATGAGAGTCATTGACTCCCCCTGGACGGGACACTAATCCATCGCAGGTTAGCTCTTAGCAAACGTTGGTACTCATTTACCTACCCCAAAAGGATGGATTTGCTTAGGCGGAAAAGAAGGTCACACAAATATTCGAATTAGGCAATCTGCCACGATCGAACTGGGGAATTTGTAGTTGGAAAGCAGAGAACTTACCAACTGCGTCAACCACGTGCGCCCTAAAACGGTGCTTCAAGGTGTTTATTGTTATATCTCACTAAGTCCCACGAGGATGTAACGCAATGGCAGATGGAGGTCAAATAATGAGGTTTAAACTAGATTCTATTGAGATTCTTTTGTATAACTCACCACCTGGTGCGCTGAAATTGAACCTTATGAAGCCCACCAATTCTGGGCTGGGCCAACGGTCGGATTTTAACAGATAACTTTTTATGGAGGCAATGCATGAAAACAGATAAATTATCATGATCATGCAGTTTCACAGTTATTTTATTCCATTAAATATTTATCATTGGGAAAAAAGTTTGCGCGAAATTTTAACTTAGTAGCGCGCATATTACAACGACTGACGCACGAAGGGTAAAAAGGCGCGAAAACCAACTTTGAAGTGCTAAGTTGTTAACATATTTTATATTCGTTACACATACGGCTAGAACCAGGAGCAAAAGTCAGTGTTAAAGTAATTGTAAGTAAATTATTTACTTGCAAGGTTTACTGACAATTTGCGAAAAGTTTGAATCCATTTCTTTGATAAAACAACTAGTTCTGACAAACTAACGCGGAGGCAAAAAAAAGGCTTGTATACCTCCATGACATTCACCACGACCGCATGACTTGTTGAGGTACGCGACATCTGCTGATTGTTTAGTTCCGGTTGGTCTCCATAGTAACAAGAACGCCTGGTGCTTAAATTCTCTATTACAAGTCATTATCATTATATGATAGTTTAAATTTCGTCTATTTAAGAGTATTGTTATTATTTTTATTAATCATCATCATTATGTGACGGTTTAAAACTCGACTGATAAAATAAACATTTTGCAGTCTTCGCCCCCAGATGAAGAATCATTCGGGATGATGATAGATGGCATTGTCTCTGGTGAGAACGATACAACAAATGATTTGATCATGTCTGGAGACGTACAAAAGGCCGCCCAGTATGCCACGGCCTTCACCAGTGTTCTCCAGGATAACTCCAGCTCCGCCATTGACAAGGGAAACAAAACTAAGGTAGTACTTTTCAGTAATAAATGGAATGCTGCGTCGTTGTTTCTACAGAAACAGTTTTCTAAATTATAGAAAGAAGAAACTCACGTAGGGAACGGGTAACTTAAGGCCACTCTCTACCCTCAGACCATTTTTTCGCTACTTTTAGTGATATTTTTGATGATATCTCCATCATTATTCAGAAATGTAAAAAATCCGATAATCACATCAAAGATCGAATAAAAAGGAAGCCTTTTGAATATTTTGAGATTTTTTGGATGAGATTTGAGGGAGAAGATAGGTTTTGTAAATGTAGTTTTTTAAAGAGAAATTTGAGTTTGGGAGAATCTTAGTGAAGTTTGAAAATTAATTTTGGAGTTAATATTGGATAGAAAACCACCAAACCGTCACCTAACGCCGCTGAAAGTGGCCGATTTTTTGGATGAGATTTGAGGGGGAAGATAGGTTTTGTAAATGTAGTTTTTTATAGAGAAATTTGAGTTCGGGAGAATCTTAGTGAAGTTTGAAACTTAATTTTGGAGTTAATATTGGATAGAAAACCACCAAACCGTCCCCTAACGAAAGTGGCACTTTCGCATGATCTGGAGGGACGCTTTGGCGGTCATCATCAAAATTTTTCTAACTCAAATACTTCTTTCAACTCCTATCCACCAAAATGTAGGGTAAAGAGTCCCCTTAACTTGGTTCTTATAGATGGAATATCGGTGGGTAGCTCAGTGGGTAGAGCATCTGACCGGCAATCAGAAGGTCACGGGTTCAATTTTCGTTAGGGATTCATTAAATATTTTATTTATCTATTTATTTAAACCCGTTTCCCATGTGGCCATATTGCCTAATATAGTGGCTTCACTAGCTACTACCACATTTGTGCTATCTGTAATCAAAGAATTTAATGGTTTTTATATCTGATATCTTATTAGCTGCATAGGCTCGATGAATACGTTAAAAATTAACTAAGAATCTGAGGAAACTGTTCTTCAGTAGCATAGTAAATTAAATTATAAACTGTAAAAGTTGACTCGAATAAGGCAGTTTCTACTGTAAATTACTAAGTTTAAAACCGTTTAAAACGGTTAAGAAACACTAAGATTTCGCCGTCTGCGGCTTCAACATTTTCAGTGGTCCGGACGTTTGTCCTTCGTACGGTGTATAATTTACAGTTTTATCACTAAATTGTTTCTCTTTCCGCATTTGTCCATCTGACGAAGCCTTAGACAGCGAAAGCTTAGTGTTTTTTAACCGTTTTTAAACGGTTTTAGATTTACAAATTTACGGTAGAAATGTCCTCATTCGAGCAGTCTTATAATTTAATTAACTAAAAACTTTAAAATGCGTATAGGTACGCGGATCCATCATTACTAGTTTATCATCAGCTGAAGTTAACATGACAAATGGCACGGAGAATTTAATACAAGTGGCTAGCGTCCTTGGGCGAGTGACGGACAATCCGGAAGAACTTTCACTTGACTCGCAGGTAATTCATTTTTCTGAATACAAGTTGATCATAAATATTGTTTTGCTTTAATATAACGTACTGAAAATAATTGTTATTAAGTTTTGTATGTGCAACAAGCCGTCATAACGAACTTTTTTACAGTTATTAAAACCAACTTTTGAAATGTCATTGTAATGGGCATTGTCATAATCGCTTTTTCCCATTGTCACTCTGATTAACATCGTCATTACCCACAGTTGACTAGTCTCCTACGGTCACTAAAAGCAACATTTTAACTCTCATTGTAATTATCAATGCCATAATCTCTTTTCACATTGTCACTGTCAATAACATCGCCATTACCTTAACCTTAAACATTGCCAATGACATTTTCATTGTAATTGTGTTTGTCATTGTCATTTCCACAGTTGACTATCGTCCTACAGTCACTAAAACCGACATTTGAAATGTTATCGTAATTATCAATACCATAATCGCTTTTCCCATTGTCACTGTCAATAACATCGTCATTAACTTAACCATTGTTATTGTCATTGACATTTTCATTGCAATAGTGTATCATTGTCATCATTTTCACAGGGGGCTAGCGTCCTAAAGTCACTAAAACCAGCTATTGAAATACCATTGTAACTGTCTTGTCATAACCGCTATTTCCCATTGTCACTTTCAATAAGATTGCCATTACCTTAACCTTAAACATTGTCATTGACATTTTCATTGAAATTGTCTTTATCATTGTCATTTTCATTTCCACAGTTGACTATCATCCTACTGTCATTAAGACCGACATTTAAAATGCCATTGTAATTATCAATACCATAATCGCTTTTTCCATTTTCACTGTCAATAACATCGTCATTATCTTTAGTTTAATTAACGATTGTATTTGCCATTACAATTGTCTTTGACTTTGTCATTTTTATACCCGCAGTTGCCACGGCTAGCGTCCTAAAGTCACTAAAACTAACTTTTGAAATGCCATTGTAATTGTCAATGCCATAATCGCTATATTTTCCATTGTCACTGTCATTACAATGCCTTTATCATTGCCGTTGTCGTCATTTTCACTGTCGTTATTGCTCTTGTGATTGTAACTGCCACAAGCATGGCCGCAGTCCTTGTTTCTGCCTCTGATACTGTCAATTTTACTGTCATTACTAATATCTCTTTCATCGACTTAGATCTTGGTACTTTCACTTACTCTGTTAGCACTGAGTAGGGACATTATGCAACAAGAAATGCAACGCCAGCGACAACTGCGGGTACTGCTAAACAGCGAAACAGCTTCGAAACAGCGCTGGCGAAACAAATAATCCCTAACCCTAATTCTAACCCCAAACCTTCACCCTAATCCTAGCGATACGGTTAGGGTTAGGATTTTAGAGCTAGGGTTAGGGTTAGGTTTAGCTTTTTCATTGTTTTGCAGCTGCTTCGCTGTTTAGCAGTGCCCACGACGACTGCAAAAAAATATAGTAAATACAATAACTGCACGTTGAAAAGAATCGATTTTAACACCTGCACGGAGCTATCGCTACAATTAGAACGTGAAAAGACCTTTTTCAAAGTTGTCGAGACTACAAGGACGAAGTAGCAAAACTTTTTTCAGTATTTATTTAACTTCATGGAGAAACATTCAATCATTTTTATTCACAAATTATGAGGCCAGGAAACAAAACCCTAATGACCCGCACAAAAGAGTAAAGAAATCAAAAATGCGTTTTTTCTGAGCCTTTGTCTTTGCCGTTACAATACAATATATATACAAGTTCTCCCCTCGGGGCTTTTCAGAACCTGTTTACAAGTATATACAGGGTCAGACAGTCGAGGGTCTTAGATAGTCCGCAACAGCGGCTGACATATATTAATAACCGTAAATACCCTCAGTACTAGTGAAGAAGACAGACCACAACATCTGGATCACTACCCTGCTCTTTTCTACAAATGTGTGGGTTCTTTTAAGTCCCTCGATAGAGTGTCGAGAAACTGGACCTACGGTTTAACGTCCTTATCCGAGAAGACGCGAAAGTCTTGCAGATGTTAGAGCAAAGGCATCACTTTCTCCTCAGTTATTTTAAGACCCTGAGTGTTGGTCCGGGCGGGAATCGAACCCGAGCCTCCCGCACAATAGACTGGCACCTTACCAATTAGGCTAACCAGGCGGCGGTTATAAAAAGGGTCTTACATTTTATAAAATGTAAGACCCGTCCGTAGCATTCGAGTACAAGACCAAAGAACTTTTCCAGGTCCTGGAAAAATTTGTTTTCGTTTTCTAAAACATTTCAAGACATCCCAATTCCCAAATCCTGTAAGCCGGGCCTTGTTTAACTCATAGAAACCTTTGACATATTACTTTAACTAACTACCCATACGGCTGTCGTCGCTGTAAAGCTGAACACTTGAATTAGCTTTCACGGCAAAGAAAAACCTTATTCATTAATTAGTGATCATAAATTCAGAGAAATTTAACCGTAAAATACCAAACAGCCTCTTTGTGAACAGAACAGTAAAGAACGAGCCGAACGTGCTGCTATTACTTGACGTCAGCGACTTTGGCGTGTAAGGAATCCTGAATACACTTTAAATGACAAATTTCTACCCAGGGTTCCTGCGCGCCTAGATTTGCTGTCACTGCTCACTTGCGCATGTTTATTGCGACCTCGCTTCCACAGCTACAAGTGCACTACAACACAAGACAAAATTAAAGATTATATACGTCCTTTGTCTTTTTAAACAGCACCACGATGTGCAAGGGTTATACCATTCGGTCTTGCAACCGGTTCAGTCCTTGATGATCTTGTGACCGCTTCATCATATTATGCCACTGGGTGGGAACCCTGGCGGGGGAGACTAGGTCATACTGGCGGCGCGGGTTGTTGGGGGCCTGAGCACAATAATGTAGGAGAATATCTACAAATAGACCTGGGACGAGAGAAGATTGTTTCGACCTTCCCACCCCTCCTCCTCTATCCCTTTCCCTCCTCCCTCAGTCTTTTTCCGGTTAAGTAACTATCAGAGCGAAGTAAAATTTCTTAAACTTTTTTGATACAAAAATTTTCTTAAAACAACGCAAAAATATGAAGAAGTATATCCGCTATCACTAAGTTTTCTAATCATTTTGTTTGTTTGAAACGTGTTTCATCAGATGTCGGCCCTGGGACGACTTTATATGATCATGATTCTGGCAATTCCAAGTGACTTAATGTCTTCGCAACAAAACAACAAGATTGTCTATGCCACAAGTCAGAAGACAAAAACAGGAAAGCTTCATCGATTGTGTGGGGAGCAATTCATAGATGCATGGTTGGCTTGCTGTGGACGGCAATGCAGCCACATGAACAAAAGGGAGGTTAACGATGGAGGGATAAATTCTAGATTTCAAGGTGAATTTTCTTCCTAACAACAATTAATAATAGTATTTGGACTTCGTGTCGTCCAGTAACGTCTGTAATCATATCATACGAGTAATTCACGAACATGATTACAGACTGAATTGGACGACACGAAGTCCCGTTACCAATTAATGATAATCATTACAATTTCCAAAAAACATAAAAATGGAAATTTGAAAATTATCTTTTAATTGCAGTTTTTCATTTATGGTAAGTGCAAGAAGGAAAAAAGCTTTAAAAATGGCTTTAAACAGCCTATGAAAAACTCCCCCTGCTTTAAAGGGTAACTAGTTATATAGTGATTGGTAGATTTATCTGAAACTATTTAAAATGATTGGCTCAAGAAACTCCTGTTACAGGTTTCCAAATACAGCCAACTGTCCGATTACACATTCAGAATACAGCAGTTTATGCACCAATCACGAAAGTGTGATGATTGTGATTAGGAAATAAATCATGTTCTTGTCATGGTTTTCACCAGGCTATGAAGGCACGGAAAACATGATTAATTTCTTTTATAAAATTATTATTTTCCTTCTTAACAAAAAAAGAGCGAATACGAAGCGGGTATGCGATTTCTTCCATGAAACTGGAGACAGCCGGCCATATTACTCACGTCATTTTTGTGCTTCATGATAGCGCAATGAAAACACAGTCACTTGTAGACCAATCACAACGCTCGTACTATTCAAATTTTTATTATAATTGTTAACAACAATGGTAAACAAAATTTACAAAGCACAATATCCTTGAAGACTCGATGTTTCATTGCATTTATGTACATTTAATTCAAAAAATGAATAAGTTGGAACCAGAACCTACACGCATGCCCTCAACCCGCTCCACCCGTGTAACTGCACTGCAAGTTACTAGAGCAAACGTGGATAGCTGTTTCGTCTTGTTAGAATTCATCGTGCAGTAGAAGGCCAACGGCTTACTGTATTCGCTAGAGATTTTTCAAACTCATCAGCACTTTACAGTTTTTTTTGCTACAAGCAAACAGCCACAAGCGCTAGTTCATGCAGAGAACTAGTTTAAGGCTGAACCCCACTGCATGCATGTGGGAGCTTGGTTGGTGTATGCCAAATATATCTTTATAGGCTATGTGTACGGAGAGAGGATCCAGTGAAAGGACCTAGATAGCTTATAATCTTTGCTTGTAGCAATAAAGGTAAGTGAACTGATAATAAAAATTTCTGGTTTCTTAAACAAAATACGTGCCATATCATATATAAAACCACTAACTTCAAACAAAAAAGACTTGCGGGCAGTCCCAGAGATCCTTTGCGAGCTTTCGGGCAATCCTTTGCGGGCTGAATCGCTCCGAAACGAGATATTTTTGGCATACAGCCGGCTATTTCTCTTTCTTACTCTCTCTACGCGGGAATCTCTGTTATGCCTCATTGGGTTTGGCTTCTGGCTCAAAACCCAGCAGGGGTAATATTGATAACATACTAGAACATGCGTAACGTTTATAAAAAAAGTCAATTTTGTATGTAAAAGAACTCTTAACTCGCTCTTTTTAACTGCCAGCATTTGAAAAAACAAAACAAAATAATTAAAAAAAAAAAACTGGTAAAGTTGACCGATATTATATTTTTTTTTCAGAGTCCACCACCATTACAACGCTTATGGCCAAAAGATTTCTAGTCCCAAAGGTAGCAAAAATGACACAGTTGGGAAAACGAGGCAATATACTGACCGACGCTGTCGAGGAATGCTGCCTTGAAACTTGCTCTGTAAAAGAAATATCCGAATACTCTTGTTAATATAAAAACAAAACTCAAGATGAAACTCAAGTTTCCTCACATGTCATTGCCTATAGATTTTTCTTCTCTAGTCACGTGACGCTTCATCTCATCTTTTCATTTAATCTATAAGACGCTAAATTGATTTCATTCCATTTAAACTCATCTCATTTCACTCCATTTCATTTTATTTTAACTCATCCCATCACACTGAACTTAATCTATATCATTTCACCTCGATTCATATTTTTCCTTTCAATAAATTGTATGTCAGTTACCTCATTTCATTTTTTTGTAAAGGTAATCTCATTCCATTTTTTCTCACCTAAAGTCATTAGTAGTTTAATCTTACTTTAATTCATTTCGTCACATCTCATTTTCAGGCGCGTATGCAGCTTTTCCTGCGGAAGGGGGGGACGCACGTGATGACTTCGAAACTGTTTCAAAACACTTGATTTTATTCCGCTGATTTATTTATTTATTTATTAAAAACAACAATATGGATAAGAAAACATGAAAAAGTCAAAAAATATCTACTATATAGTTTGTAGTCCCGACCGGGACGGCTGTCCACTTTTTTCCTTTTATTTCATCCCTTTTTGATTGTTCTTATCTTGCCGTATCTGATCTGACTGAGCGGACCTTTTTATCAGGTGGG
>JAOBAY020087763.1:0-10343 GCA_025331085.2 Zoanthus sociatus
TGGGTGAAACTCCTCGTGACTATCTAAGCGAACATGGTGAGACCCTGAGTTAATCCTATAGTCATGTATGGTCTTGAAATGACAGCTTTTGTAGCTGACACTTAAATCTTGTTAACCATACCACTAAAAAGTTAACACAGACATGCAGCTGAATTTCATTAGCATTAAATAAAGATGAATAGATTTAAAATTAATAGCTATCTTGAAGATATTATTGATATCTACAGTAAGAGAGTATTTCATGAAGTGTGTGCCTTGTATTATGTGATATATAGATCTATTAAGGCACTGCCTAAAAGTGGAGCTCCCAAGTTTGTTTGCAATATTAAAAGGACCTCCATTCTTTTCTTATCTACTATGGCATCAAGTCATGTGACTAAAAATTTACACCACCTTGCCCCCAGGAAACTTTTACCTCCTTTGGCTCCTCACAGGTTTCCCTGTTGAGATATACGTTTTTCATCAATAACATCATATCAGTGGACCTGGGTGCTACATCCTCCTTGTCCCTGAGAAAACATTCACCAACTTTGTTGAAGTGTTTCCTTTTTGAGATATATTTGATTTGTTTTGGCCAAATTTTTCTGTTGTGCATTGAGGGGTTCCCTGTGGTGGACTGACATCATCAGTGATGTCACACTATATGGCCTTGACGTGACATCATCTCTGCCTCCTAGAAAAGCTCACCAACTCTGGTTCCCTCGCAAGGTACCCCTGTTTAGATATGAGTGTTTCTATTATTGATGGTGTTATCGATGATGTCATAGTATGCGACCTTAGTTTTACATCCTTGCACCCTAGACAACTTTCATCAACTTTGACTGTGTTCCCCTCCTGAGATATGCTTTTCACTTCTTTCTGCCAAATGTTTCTGATGGGCATTAGTCAGGTTCCCTATAGTAGGCTGGCATCATCAGTGACGTCACTCCATATTTTTGGTGTAGCATACATGTATATACCCCTTGCCCCCTAAAATATTTTCGCCACATCTGGTTCCCTCACAAGGTTCCCTTGTTGAGATATGAGTTTTTCTACTGTTTCTATTCTTTTTTCTACTCTTGATGATGTCATGGATGACATACATATCACGTTACCTTAGTGTTACACTCTTCTTGCCCCCAAGACAACTTTCACCAATTCGTTTCCCCTACAGTGTTTCCTTCCTGAGATATGAAAAACTTATTCCACTTGTGTACACGGACGTCGTACGTACGTACGTATGTATGTACGGATGGACGCACATGATGTTGAAAATTCAACTCAATGGGTATACGATATTTTCTTAAGTATGGTGCTCTGCAGCAGCTCCGCTATAATTATTACATTTTGGCTAGCATTTTTGTTCAATAAAAATATAGTGGTTAGATTGTTAAACTTATGGTAATTATACTTTAATTTTACTGCTGTTATGCTTTTCTATTTCCAAAACTCAGGACCAACCAACATTCATGTGGTGACCAGAACAACCACTGCGAAATTGTTCTTCAATACATGTGTGGTGATCAAGTGAGGGATGGGGTTATAACTCAGTAAGTTGATCTTTTAATTCTATTAGAAGATACCCTTCCAGTAGGAAATTACTTGTTTGTGAAATCAGGCCTGCAACTCTTGCACAATCTTAAATTCCTCTCAGGTGAGGAATGAAAAACAAATGGAAACTTTTATTCCTGCTAAGCTTGATAATGTACAGGCCACCAGCAAAGCAACGAAAACTATATAGAAACCTACCCAACTTTTTTATATTAAAGTAATAAAATAAATGGACATGTATGTGTACCTAAAATGAGATGATCGGAAGCACTTGCCCCTGGCACCTTTTCACTTTCAGTACTTTTTATGTTCAACAAGAGACTCCGCAGTAGTCTGTACTCTGCACGAGTTTGAATTTATTATAAGATACGAAAATTATAATAGAATGGAAAAAAAATTTAGTATAAAGAAATTAAATAGAAAAAAGGAAAAAGAAAAAAAAAGAAAAGAACAAAAAGAACAAAAAAAGAAAAAAAAAACGTTTCCAAATGTTTCAACCCGTGCTCGAACCCGGGATCGAACCCCGAGTCTCTTGCATCTAAAGCTGATGCGCTAACCACTAGGTTATGTCATTATCAGCAGTGAAATAGGCCTGGGTACGAGGTTGCACAAACGTGACCCGACGAAAACTAATAAAGAAAAAATAAAAATAAGAAACTCGATCCATTTTTTGACTCTGCCCTCGTGCAGAGTAATAATTTCAAATGTCATATATATTACTTCTAAGATGTACAATTTCTTTATGCTTGTAGTACTGACAATCCGTCCATACATGTAAGAATTCATAAAACTTTTTGCACTGCTTTTCGATGGCATATGGGACTATGGGATTGACCTGCAGGATTGACTCAAAACTGCTGTTCATTAAAATACTTCTGAACAGCTCTGTACATAGTTGCACTCTACATATTTGGTTACACATGCTACATCAGTCACAAACAACATTAATCCACACTAGATTAGTTGCACACCACATTAGTTGCACACTGTAGTAATTACACACGTCTAGATTAGTTACACATTACAATAGTTGCTTACTACATTAGTTGCAAGCATCATTAAATGCACACTACTTTAGATGCACTCTACATTAGTTACACTGGTTGCACACTACATTGGTTGCACACTACACTGGTTGCACACTACATTGGTTGCACACTACACTGGTTACACGCTACATTGGTTGCACACTACGTGGGTTACACACTACATTGGTTGCACACTACATTGGTTGCTCACTACATTGGTTGCACACTACATTGGTTGCACACTACATGGGTTACACACTACATTGGTTGCACACTACATTGGTTGCACACTACATGGGTTACACACTACATTGGTTACACACTACATTGGTTGCACACTACATTGGTTGGACACTATGTACGTTGGTTGCACACTACATTGGTTGCACACTACATTGGTTGCACACTACATTGGTTGCACACTACATTGGTTGCACACTACATTGGTTACACATTACATTGGTTGCACACTACATTGGTTGTACACTACATGGGTTACACACTACATTGGTTGTGCACTTACATTGGTTGCACACTACATTGGACACTATGTACATTGGTTGCACACTACATTGGTTGCACACTACAATTGGTTACACACTACATTGGTTACACACTACATTGGTTGCACACTACATTGGTTGGACACTATGTACATTGGTTGCTCACTACATTGCTTGCACACTACATTGCAAAAGCGTGTGAAATTTTATTCAGTTATTCATTCACAATTACTTAATTTGCAAATATCTTATTGGTTGAGAATAATTTATTTTCACAAAAACAGTCAAAGAAACATCGTGACCAGTCTTTTTTAAGGCTTTTTAGCATCAGAGCCATTTGTACCACAGTTTTGCTGAGACATTATATATGTGTGTTTAATATGTGTAAGTTATAATCTCTCTAGTTCTCACACGGATCATTACTTAATATACTATATATTATATATTAAAACATGAGAAAACAGTATTGAATATAATTATTATAATTTAATTAAATATTATATTTCATATTTGCTCTGTGGTTGCACAACTTCGCCAATATTGTTCTCCTAACAAGCTGGCTATATAATGTGGAATCACCGGCTCAGAATTGCAATTAGTTTATACAATTATCATGTAATTGGTAACACCCTAATAGAGAATGACTGTAAATCTTTATATTCTTATCTTATCGTCGTCATCATAATGCTGTTGACTCAATGTCATTGCCGCCTGGTTAGCCTAGTTGGTAAGGTGCCAGTATATTGCGCGGGAGGCTTGGATTCAATTTCCCGCCAGACCAGGGCTCTAACATCTGCAAATGGTTAGACCTTCACATTTTCTTGGATAAGGACGTTAAATCGTAGGCCCTCAGAGACTTCTGTGTTTATATGTGTGTGTCTGTCATGTAAAAGGTTTCCGTCCAACTTAGAGTGGTAAAGATGGTGTCCTCAATTAGTAGGTCTTTGGCTGGCTAGAACACTTAACACCTAAATAAAACCTTTATTATTATTATTACTATTATTATTATTATTATTATTATTATTATTATGTGTAATCCATTGGTTTTCAAGGACTGTTGATTTTGTTTCCTTTGATTCTAAAAGTATTTGACTTTGTACCTTGTTTAGGACCATTCCGGAGAATCCAGTGCTGTGCAAAAACTATGATTGCAACAAGGATTCACGGTTAGTCTCTCTGTCTATAAACAAAAAATTAAATTTATCTGTTTGTGTGTGTTACAGGCCATGTAATGCCAACTTTTATGGGAATAGGTTTTAGTTCAGTGAGCACTCAGAAACTACAGTATTTGTAACTATTTTTTAGTTCTATACAGAGCTCAACTTTAATGTAAGCCAACTAGCCACAGACTAGTACTTAGAAATTGAGTTTTGACTAGTAGATTTTTTATTTTTTATTTTCTGTTAACTAGTAAAACAAACTGCGATTGACTGAACTAAATTCTTTTTCTCAAGGAGGACATCTCAGAATTTCACCGTTTGCCCAGTTAAATTTTGTTTTGGCTAACTAGTTATATCTAAGTTGTCAATAGTCACAAGATTAGTAAGTTGAAAAGTTAGTGTTGATTCCTGCTATAGATGATAAAATTTTACCAAAACAGGGGGATTTGGCTTTTAACCGGGATTTTTTAATTTTCTTTGTCCTGAAACATATTTGCAGCACACCGCACAGCTGGAATTCCTGTTCAAAAAACAACTGAAATTCCTGAAAAACAACTGGAATTCCTGGAAAACAGCTTGAATTCCTGAAAAAACTGTTGGAATTCCTGAACAACAGCTGGAATTCCTGAAAAGCAACTGGAATTTCTGAAAAAAAAACAGTTGCAATTCCTTAACAACAGCTGGAATTCCTGAAAAAAAAAAACAGTTGGAATTCTTGAAAAAAAACAGCTGGAATTCCTAGGAAACAGAGCTCTGGAATTTTGAAAAGTTTTTACCAACTGTCTCGACTAGAACGTGTATTTCTCAAGTTGTTCATGTATGTAATGTCTAAAAACGTTAGACTGCTTTCAGGATGGTGTATAATTTTGAAGGTTTTCATAAACAAAAACGCTCTTTGTGTTGCTGAATGTTTAACGAGACAGTGCATTAATATAGTTGCTGGTACTGTGTTAGAAATTACTTGTTAAGTATCGTTTTGTTTTTTCCAAAAGAAAATTTGGGATTTGTTTCATCACCATTCAGTTTCAAACGTCTACTTTAATTTCCATGCTTGTGCACATTGCTTAGACGGATTTTTTAATCCATGGTTAGCTTTAAATTCCACTCAAATTACATCTAATCTTAAATCACTATCCACGACTTAATACTGAGTCTTTCAAGATCTGTCTTTTCTTTGTTGCCCCCAGCAGCTGTATCTCTTTAAATATTTCATCACCATACTATCATCACTGCATCTCTCTACATGTCCAAACCACCTCAATGTGCCTCTTCTAATACAGTTCCTAATGCTAGCAAGGTTCAAACGCTCCCTGTTCTGAAGAAGGCTTCCTATCCTACAAGGTGACATTACACATCCCGTTCTGGTAAAGAAAAAATGTCTACCATGGAGAATTCCTGGAAAATTCATGGAATTTTGTTATCGTCAGTGTTGTAAAAAACCATTCATACTAAGACGGATATGTGGCGCACAGGGAAAAGGATGACCCTGTCAAGCAGGTTCCTACTTTATATGGGGAAAATGCGTCGGTGACCACCAGAAAGGATGCAAATAGGATATTAGAAAGAAGAGTTCTGTTGATGATACTTGGGATTGTTTGCAAATGGAAATCAGTCAGGAAACCAAATGCTAAACCTTACTTCAGCACCAATTCTAACCCCACAGTGTACCCCAACCTCACCCTAGCTCTAACCTTGTATCTAACTCTATTCTTCCCTAAACCCAAACCTTGCGCTAACCTTTCCCGACCCTAAATCTATGAAGGTTTTATATATTACTGTAAATAAACCTTGACTTAAAACCCATGTCCGGATACATAGGATAAATTGCAAGTCGATAAATGTAAAATGTAAATGTAAACCCAAAGCTAATCTCATGCCATGCTTGACTAAAACCCGAACTTAACCTTTAATGTATAATCCTAGTTAAACCTTTTCCGTTTCCACTGTAATGTTACCCCACTATAGTATTACTATACCCTCAAAGCTAGTCTCACGCCAATCTTGACTTAGACCCAAACGTAAACCTTACACCAACTTTCATTTGATTAGACTAACACACGATTTCCCCCGCTTAAATCTCATCCAATCACAAAACAATCTATACAAATGAGGGGTGTATTTTTTTTTAATGAACTGGGATTAACCCTACCGATGATGATGACCCCGACGCGGATGATGATGATATTGAAGATGATGATGATGATGATGATGGTGATTGATGATGACGACGATGATGATTATGATGTTGATGATGACGACGATGATGATTATGATGTTGATGATGATGACGACGATGATGATAATGATGGTGATGGTAATGATGACCAGTGCTAATGACGATGATGATGATGACGACGATGATGATATTGATGATGATTGATAATGGTGATGGTGATGGTGATGATGGTGATAATGACAATGACAGCGATGATAATAATGAGGTTGATGATGATAGCGATGATGATAATGTTGATGGTGGTTGATGACTTTCTTTAAACACGCTAGCTACATTGTCAGCTATGCTTGGTTTACACAGTGGATGTGTAAAATATTAACAAATAGTTATTCTTATCACTAGATTTGGCATGCACGAGAATTTTGAGTATTATATGAATTGCAAAAAGCGCAAGAGAAACCAAGGCCTTTTCACAGCAGACCAGGTAAAGTGTCGGTTTTTGGTTGTTTTAATTTGTGTTATGATTTTTTATTTGAAAATTAAAAAATGTTCAGTGCTTTTATTAGAAGTAAAATTAATAAACTTGACAAACATCCTTGAACTTAGAGATAATAATTGTAAACAAAGTCGCAATTTAAAACCTTAGGGTATAAGAAGATTATTAATAATTTCTATTTATTATTAATAAATTTAAATAGAATTTTCTGCAATGTGTGTTCAGAAACATATATAGTATCCAGAATCTAAGCGCAAACTAGAGTTAAAGAACACAAAAAAGCTATTATACGATTAGCTAGAGGCCCAAAAATTTTCTTACGCTGAACACCATATAAGAACTGCCTTTGATATTGCTTGGGATGGTGCACAAATCCTTTGCACCTGTAAAAATTGGCGAAAATGATGCTTAGCATATTAAAGAGAGCCTTGGCTGTCAAACAATTTCAATACTCAGCAGTTCAAATTTGATAATTCTCTCTATGTAATTCACAGTAAGAAGTTTGTTCAGATCAATGAATTTCTTGCGGGCCGCCATCTTGAAATATGACGTTGTAGATCAAAACAAATCCCTTCCAAGGCGTGAAGTATAAGCAGAAAATTATCAAGATTGAGCTGCTGATGTACATAGACACAAGTTAAAGGGGCTATGTCACCACGATTTTGTTGCTTTGGGTCAATTTTACGCTAAAATCGTCACTTACTGGTTTTATTTGTATGTACAAAATGTTTTTGAGAACGTTTGAGGTGAATATCTAATGAAATGTTTTAAAAAGAGCAATCCATAACAAGTTTTTTGGTATTTTTGTTGAAATAGCTTCAAAACTTGAAAACGTTGGCCCAAGTTTCAATTCATTTCCATCCTTGCCATCCGTAGCAACAAATGACAGGAAACAGAATAAACGTCACAATATAGTCTTAAATAACAAACCTAGACCACTATTTTTGAAATTCAGTTAAGTACAAGAGAGTTTTGAGATTTTAAAAAGATGATAAAATAGCGTGACATAGCCCCTTTATGGAAAACTCTTACTTGAGATTGATATTGTTGGATAACCGAGGTACCCTTTAATATTACAGACAATGCTATGGACCGTGATGAAATTGCCGAGGGAATATTGTACTTGTCTGAGTATTTTTCTTAAAGACAAATAGATGCAAATTTGAACCAAGTCAATGCTTTTAAAATAGCTTCCCATAACAGGGGTTTGAATGAAAGCCGGTTACCGGCGGTCTACCGCCGCCTGTGGGACCTCTTACCGCCGTCTGTTTGGCCCTTACGGCCTTACGTCCTTATGGACCCTTTAGTGGTCACAGCCACCTATTACACCTTCAGTGGCCGCTTATAACTAATGTTATTGAAACTCCTGCTGGACCCGCTATTTTTGGACGCTTACACCTCTACTTTTGGGGCTACATCTGACACATAAACCTCTCCACTGGAAGGTGTCCTCTGTTTCGTCATTTAAATACATGTGATCTAAATAAAGGTGACAGAAATTCAAAGTTCTGATCTTCTTCCATATAAGGTTCTTTAAGGAATTAATGAAAGAGTCGGTAGGTAGGTGGGCCAGAAGGTAGGTAGTAAGTGAACGAGTTGAGTCCACTTTGATTTCACATCTCGATTAGTGATTGAGGCTCCTAACACTCAGGCTCACTGTTTGCAGTTGGTTTTTCTTAGCATTTTTGGTCTAGAAATGACAGATTCATTGAACCATTAAACATCAATAATCGGCTCAAAAAGCCGCATTGTGGCTCGTTTTCAGAGAAAGTAAAAAGAAAAATTCATTCTAATTTAACATGTTTAGTAAACTTCAAAAGCCAACTATATCAGCTTTGATAAGGCTTTAAACAGACGCACTATATCGCTTTGACGCAAAATAACCCTAAAAGTATACATACATAAAACCTAAAAACAATTTTAATAACATATTAATCGGATGTATTTTGTACACGAAGGAATGGGAAAGAGTTTAATAATCAATTTTAATAGCTTCCTCGGTTTTTCCCTAATTGCTGTTCGTACGATGGTTCTTGCTAACTCCCTTAGTCCCTACTTTTATAGCAAGATTTGGATGAATTTGTATAATCTTGATGGATCGGGAAAAACAAATTTCAAAAATGATTTTCTTTTCTTCATGACTTCTCGCGTTTAAGGTAAGACTTGGATGCGTTTTGTATAAGAAGGACAAGGGAAAAGAAAAGTTCTCATTATAGTGTCCAGTTCTCCCAATGCTGCTCGGGCGTGGGTTCTTGTTATTTCGTCGGGATCAGTCTCGTCAACAGTTTTCAACAAGCGATACAATTCTTTTAACACGGAATCCAGAACCTATGAAATAAAAGATAATGCGTCAAAAACAAAAAGGAAAAATAGGAAAATGTTATTGAGCGACCAGCAAAGACACCTTGAGGTAGAAAAAAAAATAAAATCAATTGAGAAGTAAAATACAAGGTATCAGAGTGAAAGTCAAAGATTTATTGGCGCATTAGGGAAGATAAGGTGGAAATAAAAAACTCTTTTTCAAATCTCAGTAATGTAAATATAAAGATAAGTGCATAAGAGGACGAGAAAGTAAGTAGGAAGAAAGGAAAGTAACTATGATGTTGAGTCAGAGTGGGTATGCGAACCACTACATAGGTAGGTGGAGCATTAGGTAGTAGTGAGTGAAAAGATAGGTAAGTGGACCAGTAGGTAGTAGTATGTGAAAGGGTAGGTAACTGGACCAGTAAGTAGTAGTATGTGAAAGGGTAGGTAGGTAAGTGGACCAGTAGGTAGGTAGTAAGTGAAAAGGTAGGTAACTGGCCAGTAAGTAGTAGTATGTGAAAGGGTAGGTAGGTAAGTGGACCAGTAGGTAGTAGTAAGTGAAAAGGTAGGTAAGTGGACTAGTAGGTAGTAGTAAGTGAAAAGGTAGGTAAGTGGACCAGTAGGTAGGTAGTAAGTGAAAAGGTAGCTAACTGGCCAGTAAGTAGTAGTATGTGAAAAGGTAGGTAGGTAAGTGGACCAGTAGGTAAGTAGGTAAGTGAAAAGGTAGGTAGGTAAGTGGACCAGTAGGTAGGTAGGTAAGTGAAAAGGTAGGTAGGTAAGTGGACCAGTAGGTAGTAAGAGAAAAGGCAGGTAGGTAAAATATTATTTCTGGATTTTACAATTCAGATAAGTGTTATCTGACATTTGCTAAAAACGCAGACCGATAATTTTGAGAGCGTATAATATATATCAGCGATCTAGATAATGTTGACGAAAAAAAGTTCAACAACAAAACCTTCAGAGAACAAAAGACATGCATTATCTTTCTTAACCCTTTCAGTCCCAGTTGTATTGTTAAATTCTCCCAACTTGTGCCCATACTTTTCATTGAATAAGTTTGAGAGAATTCGACTTTTAATCTTTAGTAGTTTGCTTTGTTTGATCAGTTCTCATTTTCTCATTACCAAACTCCACATTTTGTATGTG
>JAOBAY020087772.1:0-10341 GCA_025331085.2 Zoanthus sociatus
GGCCTGAATGGCACAATTTAATTTTAAAATGATATCGAATATGGCCTACAAAGAACTAATTTCTCTTTTAGAGGAATGTTCAACTATATAAAATGTATTACTTGGATTTTAGCGAGCCAACTCTGATTAACGAAGCTCAATATGTGGACTGGCGTGTCTCTGTAAAAACCATCCACTCATTTTTGCGTCAAAAATATTTTTTTCTAATACTCTGGCAACTGAAAGATTTTCCTAGCAATGAATCAGAAAGTTATTTGCTACAGACGGAGCCGTTAAATATTTTGCCGCGGCAGGGCCGGTCACCATGTCTCGAAAATTGAAATTTAAGCACATTTTGTGGCGCTGTAAAAATATTTACTACACGCAACATTAAAACAAGTTGTTCTATTTCAATTTGTTCATAATTATTAGTAGGTTTTGGAAAACGTAATGGCAATAATTCAAAAATGTCTGAAAGCGAGAAATCGAGTCCGTTATGACCCACTCGAATCGACTTCGACCGAGATCGTAAAATTGGTTATGGTTTTCAAATAGAGGACGGAGTTCAAAACTCTAAACTACACAGCTTTAAATTTCAGCTCTTTTCTAACATCATTATGTAAAAAACCCTGTACAATTTCAGTATTTCAAAAGTTATAACCATCGGAATAAAAGCTTATTTTTATAGCTGTAGCAATGGTGATTAAATTAAAATTGTTATTATGAAATCAATAAGAAGCTTTATTGAGAAAGTTTAAATTGAAATCCTTAAACGTATATTTTTAAATTTTCTCTCTATAGTCGATACCTGAAAATGATTTATTTTGGTACTTTTCGCTGTTGTTTGAACTTTCCAATAGAACAAATTTATCAGCGGTTATCGTGATTATCAGTGGCTTATTTTTATGGCTCCCGGCTGCCTCGGCTATAGAGCGGACGTAGCCACGTCATCGAGTAGCGAAAAGTTGGTCACATTCACCGGAAGCCCAAACAATTCATCTACAAGCTTTTTTTAATAAAAATCAGTAAATTTTGCCGAGGCTAATTGTTCTTAATTTTTTAGCTACTTCAGTCTCGATTTGATCTTAATTTGTTCTTATTTTTGTGAGCAGTTTAAAAGATTTTTTTGTTTATTTTTGTTCAGTTTTGTTGCATTGACACACACATACATGTGCAGCGTGTAGCAATTGGGACAATACTCAATAGTATATATAATGATAAATGGGAAACGGTGCTTCTGTTTTCTTACTGTGTACATTGCGAAACATGGAAACACATTTTCACTTTATTTCAGCATCAGCCTGAGTTTGTTCTTAAGGTGAAATTTTCACTTGACTTGATAATTATTTGCTATATTTTCTGGCAACTAGTGAGCAGAAATGATTTAATTTTTTTTTTAATGTATGCCGTACATACTTGTATATTTTTATCTGTTGTTTTTAGAGCTTAAAAGCATATGTCTTGGAGGAAAAAAAGCAATAATAACGAATAAAAATATATTACAACTATGTAAATGATAAATTATAGTTTTTCACTGTCTTCATCAGTTATAATATTAATAATGATAATAATAATAATAATGATGATGATGATGATGATGATGATGATGACAACTTTATCTTAGTGTCAAGTCTTATTTCTCCGGCCAAAGGCCTACTACATTGGGGACACCGTACACCACCTTTACCACTCAAAGGTGGATGAAGACTTTTCATATGACAGACATACACACATAAACACAGACGTCTCCGAGGACCTACGGTTTGACGTCCTTATCCGAGAAGACGGGAAAGTCTAATTGTTTTCAGATGTTAGAGCAAAGGCAGCACTTTCTCCTCAATCATTTTAAGACCCTGAGTGTTGGTCCGGCCGGGAATTGATTACAAATTACGACTATCGCTATTACAAATTGCGACAAGTATTATATATTGCGACGCTATTACAAACTGCGACAGTGCAAACGCAAACGCAAATAACAACAATTCATAAAAATCACCTTTACGGCTTCCTCTTTACTTCTTTGAGCGGTTTTATTTTTTCTCCTTAAACTTTGTGAGCAAAAAGTGATTAAACGTTTTTCTATGAAGCTAAACAAATACTGAGAAAGTTTCTGTTGTAACGTCCTTGCAGTCCTACTAAATACTAAATAAAAAACTGGTCTTTTCATGTTCTAATTTAAGCGACAACGCGGTAACTATGTACGTACAGGTGCCCAGCTAGATGCATTCCAATGTGCATTTATTGTATTTACTATTGTTCTTTGCCGTCGCTGTCGGCGTCGCCATCCGCCTTGCCAAAGGTCCCTAATGTAAAAAGAGTTGCTCCCCCTTTTGCTTATATTTCTGAAGAGGAAATTATTTCAATAAAAGAAGAACTGTATCAAAGAAAACAAAAATCGCAACAAAATTCGGTCTAAAAGCATACATTGGCAAGGTATTTATAATTCGAAACACCATACATTATTCACCTACACTAGTACTTCTACGAGAAATCGATAATTGAGTTGAATTAGTGATCAACTCTACTATAGATCTTTTAGTTTCTTACCTTGAACATCTTGAGCAAAAGACCCAAGAGAACACGAAATGAAAACCAAAACCAAAGTGTTTGCCGCTAGCATCGTCCCAAATCGCTTGTAAGCTAAGGAAACAAAACATAATAATATATCGAAATTGTTGAAAAAGAACTATTGAAACTGCTCAATTTATAGTTAATTGTAATAAATATAAACAGATAATTAAACACAAAACACGTTGTAATAAAATTTAAAAATTTAAAAAATCCGGAGTGTGAGAAAATCGTTCAGTCATTGATTTAATCAGTGACCGTGATAATACTATTTTGGAAGATGTTTGAAGCGAAAATCATTTCCACTACGGTGTACAATTTATCCATTTAGAAAAACAGTTAATCCTTTACTCATTTTTTATTTAAAAAAAGTTCCAAAAAATACTGACTTAATTTGGACAATAATTTTGCTTAACTAATTGAAACTAGTTTCAAATCTACAATAAAAGCATGCCGAAAGTAAACTACTGGCAGGAGTTTATCACAATTTTTTGTCCATTTTTGAAAAAAAGAAATAATGAAGGGCATTATCAAATTAAAGCTTTCTACATACCTTGCTTTCTTTTTTCAGATGCAACTGTTTTCTTCAGAAAGTTCCATCCGATCTGAAAATCAAAGCCTTCTTGTCTTCTGATTTATAGCAGCTAGGATTTGCTATTAACCAATCACACAAAAGCACAACCGCAATTAAAAAGTGGAAATCGTTAGATATTGATAAACGGCACAAACCAAACAATCAATATAGCTATGCAGTTACATTAGTATAGAGGCGACAATTTCTGATGATCGAAAAAGCACGATCTTTTTGGAATGAAAAAAATACAGTGAAAACAATTATCCGTTAACGAATTATTTGTTGATAAAAGTATCAAACTACTAAATTCTTGTTAACGGCGTGTTGTTTCGTGTTCTTCTGATATTGGCTGTTTATATCATTGTCTGTATATCAACAAAACACGAAAACATCCTTAAGTATTAGAATCGTGAAATAATTGATGTTCAACTTATTTTTAACCAGGAATTAATTCAAATATTGAAACTTGAAAATAGGAAATGATAATCATATCAAATGCCGGTGGTGTGCTGTATATCTCTTGTGTCATTCACTACCGTATTCACTCAAAAAGAGTAGAAAATGGTTTGGACACTTTTAGCACTATGCTAGGAGACACTACTGAAGTATTATTACGCGTCAGTATTACGCGACAGACAGCAACGAGTCTTCTTTTACGTGACAGCAGTACACTTTTTCGATCCTTCTCTCTAAAAACTAACTAAAAACTGCACTTTTAATACACTTTTGCTAGGGCTGTTTTCAAACAGGGGCGTAGGAGAGGGGGGGGGGGAGGAGGAGGCCCGGGCCCCCCCACTTTTTTGTCAAGGGGGGCCTAAGGTATGTTGAGCCCCCCCACTTTTTAGGCTAATAAAAGGCCCCAAAGGGGCTTGAATATACCTCTCTTGTACTTTTTTCCTTGGAGTCCCTTGAAATACTTTTTTAAAGGAATATGAGCATCTAAAACTTATAGCTGTAAAGTTCATATTTGCAGAGTATGGCCCATCCTGTATAAAACAATAGGTGGTAAGTGATGCCAAGCGGAGCGAGGCTAAAAAATTTTTTTACCTGGGCCCCCCCACTTTTATAATCACTCCTACACCCCTGTCAAATATTACAACCAATTTTCTAATCGCACTGATTCTAATCATTAGTTGATTAGACAGGCTTAATGAACGTTTTCTACAACAGAATCACAATAATTCAGCAGTTCAGAAACTCGAAAACTACAATCATAAACCTAAAGCTATTGCATTACTTAAAATAATTACTCAAATTCTGTGTTTAGTTATATATATATATCTCCGATTCTTAAAAGCGTTCTACAGCATTTCAAGTAAACTGCGATCATTTCAAATTCTTTAGGTAAAATACAGAAATCAGTGTATAGCGATTACTCAACAAAATTGAACTAAAACTACTCTTAGTTATTTACATTTTTCAAAATGTAGCTAGTTTCTTCTGTTTCTTTGCGAGAAGACTAAATTCAAAAAGGCTCTCAAAACTCCATTTAAAAGTTAGTCTGAAAACTAAGTTTTCTCACGGTAGTAGGGCTGAAAGGCTCTCAAAGCTACATTAAAAATTAGTCTGACTACTAAGTTTTCAGTCACGGTACTAGAACTGAAAAGTCTTTCCTTTGTGAACAACTAATTTAAAACCAATAATAAAATTAATATAGTTTTTCAAACAGTTAATGTCAACACAAAAGTTGAAGCAAATACGTAAATGATTTTAAAACTAACGCTATTAATTTTGTGCCGAAAGTATTTCGTGTTTATTATTATCTATAAACACTTTAACTATAAACACACATACAAATAAAAACGATTATTAGCTAGCTTAATACTGAATTATTTTGAGAGTGTATATATTTCAAAGATCTAAAAAATATAATTCGATGTAAAACGTAAAACTCTATCTCAATAATTTTGAACTTCAAGCTCTCTGGGTTGTTTAGTTCAGTTTTAACATTCCAGCACTGCCGTAAACAGTCAGAAAATAAGGTTTGCAAACACTATAGGCCAGAACGTTTTTTTAAGTAATATACTTAAAGGTTACAAAATAGGCGTTGAGAACGTCGATTTGGTCAGGAGGCTCATGACGCTTTTCAAGACACAAAAAAAATTGAAAGTGTTTTCATGTTTTCACCAAAACGCCTAGACGCTCTATTAGTTAATAGTTAATACATGGGTAAGTGCGTTTATTTTCAACTTGGAATAATTTATGTCGATTTATTTCAGTCGGCAAAAAAACGTTAAGAGCTTTACTCTAAAATGAAATAGTACGTGTATAGCATGGCGATAAACACTTCAATTTTGCGGTTAGAGAAATGGTGCGGTTTTCAGTTGAAACATAGTCCTCGCTGAAAAAAACGGCAAAAAGATCCACTTGAGTGAGTGTTTGAGGCCAATTTTGCATATCAACTTAAGAATGAAGCTGTAGAATTTCTGGCAGAAGACGTCGACTAGTTTGCTAGCAATTGATCCGTTTTAGGTCAGGCACTTTGCAATGCTTAATCACAACTTAATAATGGAACGAAAGCAACTTTAATGTTTCCTAGCTTCATGCACATTGAGTGGTAGAAGTTAGTTTAAAACATACTCCCATTGATAACGTGATTCTTTCATTCTATTATTAATAACTTGTTTTTTTCATGGTCAGGCATTCCTACAAAAGAGCAAGTCCATTAAAGTAAACGAAATCGCTTTAGTATTGACCAAATTTTATTATCATCTATTTCAGTTCTAAGTAAGTAAAATTGTCATTTCAATTACAATTAAATGCAACTTTTTTGAAAAACCCATAGCTTACTTTTAGACACTATAATATTAATGACTTTGTATGACCAGCGAACGAGAGCTAAGAAACCTGATCGTCAAGTTTTATTACATTTCTATAAAATGAACAGTTTGAATAGTTCTTTCTCAAACATTTCTGATATATTATGTTTTGTATACGAAATTAGAGTTCATGGTACGTTCTTAGAATGTTATTTAATTTTTTGGTATTTTTCCGCCTCACGTTTTTATAACACAGAATTTTCTAAAAACACATTTATTTCCCTTTGTCTAAATTTCAAACTATCTTTCCGAGTTTAATTCGAAGCGATTGAAGTTCGTTGTATTCTGCCACTCATTTGTATAGATATGAACAGTGTCCAACCATGAACAGTATTCAATGTTTAAAAGCTATTTAAAACGAAGAAAAGATTAACGTTAGTTAGAATCTATAATAAATAGGCTGCACGCTAAAACACTGCACGCATAAATATATGCCGCCCCATTTTTAACACAGTCAAATCAATTATCTCAACACACATTCCTGGTGACTTTTAAACTAGAGGTAAATTAGAATAAGCTTTAAAAAGTTTTCAAGGCTAATTGTGGCCAATAACGTGTAACTTCCAAATGTTGTGTGCTACGTGAAATAAATTCGTATAAATATTGGCAAAAGCACGTCTTTGTATCCTATTCGTTATGCATGAATTAATGATATCCTGTTTTCAAAAAACTATTTATCCATTTATAAACAGTTTACTTCTTAAGCAAAGGAAGTTGTTTTTGCCAGAGTGCCATAAGTATCTCAGTTTCCTAGCACTTACGAGATTTTGCTAATATTGGTATGTCTTTATTTTCAAGTGCCAAACAACCAGTTGGGAAGTTGCAAATTGGGAACAACAGATCTTGTAGTTGAATGATTCTCTTGAAGTGTGGTTGCCTGCCACGTCTTAAACCATCGAAAATTAATGTCCTAAGTTACTTTTGATATATAGACATTCAATTTGGGTGCGTGCTTACGAAAATGCATGATTCGAATAAATGACAATAGGGCCCTGCATATTAACTCTTAACTGGTAAATTGTTTTAAGAATCGATTATTAAAATTAATGCGTTGGAGAAAAGCTAAAATAGTGATTTCCTTAAGGTGATGTTTTGAGTGTTGGCCTTTCGTCAGTGCAATTACCCGCTTTGTCTTTTCTAAGAACAACTTTATGAAGAACATGCAATGAGGCTTAGATTGGCTGAAACTTAAGAACAAGTTAAAAACAAGCTCAGGCCGAGGCTGAAAGAAAGTGAAAATGTTTTTAGTTGAAACTTTACAAAATCATATTTACGTTCGCAATGTGCCCAGTAAAAACACAGAGGCGCCGTTTTCAATCTATTATTATCTACTATTGTCCCATATGATACACGTATTCATGTAATACTAAAAGTTCCTCAAACGATAAGAACTCACTTTTAATCCCTTGTGTGTTTGTTTTGATATTTTTTCGTTATTTCAGACTACTCACAAAAATAAAAACAAATTAAAAACAAATTGAGGCTGAAGCAGCCAAAAAATTAAGAACAATTTACCGGTTCTAGTAAAAAAAGCCTGTATGTGGCGTAAACTATCGGCAGTACGAACACAAATCTTATTCTTTATAATATTCTTTGTAATATACTTTAAAAAGTCTTAAATCTTAACCAAAAGTAGCTGTCGGTCGCTATTCAATATCTAGGGGTGTGTGAATACATGTTGAGAATATTAATCCGAGGTTAAGAATGAGCCATGCACAAGCATTTATTCTGTACTGACCACAGAGAATATTGAAAAGGATTCTTAGCAAATGCACTCATGCAGAAAACAGTATACTTCCCTTTGTTTTGAATAAATACTTGTACACTTGTTGTTGTTGAAATTTCATCTCGGATCATCATTATCCTATAAACTACAAATATAAAAGTCACGTTTCTGCTAATATTGACAAGTTTTTATATACTGGTCAAAACTAAAGTCTTGAAGTGTGCCTAAAGCTTGCCAGCTTCCAGTGACCCAGTCAAATTAAAATAAGATCTCTAAAATGTTCTGAAGCACACCTCAACAAAGAATAATCAGTATTTCTTTGTCAATGGGACTAGCAGACTATACACAGGACTGGAAGTTTCTGCCAAACCTTTAGAGAATGATGCTGTCAACAAACACTGAAGGTGATAGGAGAAAGCATGCATACGGGAGCTGATGGAGTGATGCAGCCCTTGAAATCTTCCCCTTGCAGTACCTCTTCCAGCCGGAAACCATCATAGAAGAATGTTATATTGAAACACTATTAAAATACAATTTATCTTAACATAATTCATGATTTTTCTTGATAATAATAGAAATATCAGTAACCTACCTTTATGTATGGAAGTTGCTAAAGAATATTTCCTTAAGCTTATAAAGGTAGCCAATTTTATTTCAGGACCATTTGAGGACTTCTAAATAAGTTATAGTTAGCTTGCCAAACGATTAAGCCCTCTAATTATGTCATAATTCTCTTTATCAAATGAAATACTAATGTTAACTTATCCAATATTTGCCAGGGAAGCTTAGCGACTTTCACTGTGAAACGCCTGTTCCAGCTGCATGTATATTAAACTTTTCAGTGTTTCTTTTGGGGGCTGAAACTCCCTCACTTTTTGAAAGATTTTCATACACTCACTTTCATGATACATTCTCTGTTACAAGCCACCCCTCCCTCCCCCACTCAAAAACTTGCTTCTCCATCCCTGGGTTGTTGCTTTCGCAGTCTCGCAGAAGTGCTCCGTTCATTAGGAAGGTTCGTAATAAATCTGCTTTATGTTTGCAAATGTTTAGTCAATCATCTATCACTATTATAGGCAGCACAAATTTTCATTTGAGGTCAGAGCACAAACTAAAACTAGTCAAAATTCTCAGAGAAAATGGAAATTTAGGGTCCCTAAAACGAGATTTCCTGAACTCTCAAACCAAGATTTAATCAGAAGAGAGTGCCTATGAAACTACGTTTGTATTTTTTTTCTTTCACTCTGGTTCCATGTATCTCTTTCTCTGTATGAATTGTTTCCGTTTTTTCCCTATACACCCCATTTCACTGTTCTAATGGTTTGTCTATAACGTGCAATGATCAGGCATTCTTAGAACAAAGCATGCAGGTCCATCAAAATAAAGAAGCAGCTGTAGTATTGACCTAGTTTTATTATCATTATAAGTGCATGCTACGAAACTGAAGTAGTTAGCATGCACTGTTGTAGAATCAACTACTTCCTTTGCTTAAGGTATCTGTTTATGAATGAATAAATATCCTTTTGAATTCAGAATATCATTAAGTTAAACAAACAGGATACAAAAACGTTTTTTTTTTCTAACATATTTAACACGTATTTTTTTTACGTGCCCACCATAGTGCCACAAAAAAATCTTGAAACTTTCTTGAAGTTTGCTTTACTTTACCTCTAGTTTAAAAGGCACCAGGACTGTCTCTTTTACTAACTGATTTGGCCACGAGCTTTTAATCTGTACCATTTCACGTACATGCAATGGGAACTTTTTATATCTTTGGACAAATTAAGTACGCTGGTAAATTTTTTTTTGTTTTTTTTTTTGTTTTAGAAATAAACCAAAATATATACTCTCGAATTTGTACACATACATCTTAGAAAAACATATGAGGTTATTTGTAAAACGAGTGTAAATATGTCGATAAATTTATATGACCCCCATAAAAGTCCGCAAAAAGCTTAAGTTTATTCCGGAGTTGTTCCTGATCGTTCAACTTCAAACCGAAAACAACATTCCAACACAAGACATGTATGAAAGAGCAGCGGTATGTTTTTCCAAACTCATTCGTTTTCTTGGTTAATAATCGGGTAACCTAAGATTCGCTATAGAATTATTCAGACAATTCTTTAAAAACGTTCTTAATCAGTAACATGAGCATTGGGTTTTTTTTGGAAGAAATTATTTATTTTAACCGCTAATGTTTTAAGATTTTCATGGTCAGGTAGATTGAAGATCAGAG
The DNA here is from genome assembly GCA_025331085.2 of Zoanthus sociatus. Taxonomy (NCBI): domain Eukaryota; kingdom Metazoa; phylum Cnidaria; class Anthozoa; order Zoantharia; family Zoanthidae; genus Zoanthus; species Zoanthus sociatus. Next base: position 9,903 of record JAOBAY020087772.1, read on the forward strand.
AATGATAAACACTTGTAAATGCGGCTACGCTGATTAAACATTTGTTGCAAGTGCTTTCCTTTGTCTAATAAGTTTAAATTGTACACTTGTTGTTGTTGTTGAAATATCGTCTCGACCCCTTCATTATATATGCTATATATATACTTTATTAATATTAAGACGAGATCTTAAGGTTCATTGCGTTACTTAAAATAATTACTCAAATTCTGTGTTTAGTTATATGTTTCGATTTTTAAAAACATTCTACAGTACAGCATTTCAAGTAAACTGTGATTATTTGAAATTTTTTAAGGTAAAATACAGAAATCATGCAGTGTATGGCGATTACTCAGCAAAAAGTCACGGTTGTTATTGAAATAAAACTACTCTTAAGGTGGGACTTAACCTAAAAAAATATATGAAAAAGAGGTTTTTTTGGGGGGAGGGTGGTCCTAAAAAA
>JAOBAY020087781.1:0-10340 GCA_025331085.2 Zoanthus sociatus
ATTTCTGAGTTCCAAAGAAATCTTTCTATGGCACATTTTAAAGTAGCCCGAGTAAACGCCTGTAGAGGCGTCTAGTTTCTAGATAAAATACATACTTTACTTGTATTAATATTCACGTCGTACTCATTTTCGCTCAGCATTACATTTGCGTGATTTAATATCGGGCACCTTGTTAAGACTTGTATTGGCACAGCGTTAGATTTGCGCAAGTAATTTTCTACGTTCGTTCTTTTTGGTTTGCTTAATATAATGCGAGATCTTCACACCACAAGCAACGAATAGTTTTCTAACGGTCACGGAACAAATTATTTTGGTTTTGTTCAAGGTTACAAAGTTGTCTTATTAGGAGTCTAAAACATCCTTTGTCCGCTGTTCTTCACGAACAGTTCTGAAGACCGCATCCATCACATCAAGCGATATTAGAAAGAAATATTTTAGAAGCGAACGCTACGACAACCATCTTCCATGAAACGACGTTTCTTATGGAGTCGTACTTATAATGAGTGTTTTTTATCCACAAACACAACATTATTTGTCAAATCTTAATCAAAACGCGATTAGATGACCCTCGAAAAATGGTTTGGCAACAAGCACCTAATAGCAAAGCCAAAATTGGGAAACCTATTTTTCTGACATGCTATTTGTCTGTTCGCCAAATTCAGGGACAAGATTGAACCATTATCACTGTTTGTACATTTGCCTCGAGATTTCCTGATGTCTTTTGAGGGACATTATAAAAAAACATTGTGTATTCGTACGTGACGTTCAATTTTCTCGATCTTGTCCGTGCCCACAAGTTGACTTAACAGTCATGCACAACGAGGAATATTATACGTGGAACCTTAGAAAATCACGTCTGATAAAGACATCTTTACTTTTAATGTTACTAGGACAAACAGTAGTCAGTGATATGTCATATTTATAAAATATGCGATGATAAATCAACTGGTTTGCATTGCTAATAAAGAGTATCTAATAACACATCGCAAAACTTTTTGCACAGATTTATAATTCGCATAATACTAAAAAGTGCTGCGCATAATACATATATAATAGGTACAGAGTACTCTATTTCGTCCTGAGAGTTATCAAGTATATCCAAAAAAATGCGCAAAAAATGATTTAGTACATACGCATTTAATGCTCGTTTTCACTGTATGTTGTCTAACGTTTTTCAGGAGCTCACGGGGTTGGAAGGAGACATATAAAAAATACCCTTATAAAGAAGTACTCTGACAGATTTGCATATCCAATACCACGTAGGTATTTTTATACAAAAAACTTTCTAGTTAGTGGTGTTAATTATAATATCTATTTTTGTGAAAGAATTATGTGCGTAGTGGAGTGCAAAGAAAGCGGTTTTAGGAAGGCCTTCTTCAGTAAACTCTGTCCCTACCTTTCAAGGCTGTTTGCCTGGTTTCAGTTAGTTCCCCTCACTATTCAGTATATTTTCCTCCCTGTTCCATTTGTTTTTCCCTTCCTGTTAGGTTTTCCCCTCCCCCTTTTATATGTTTCCTTCCCGATTCAGTATGTTTCATTGTTTCTCTCCCCATCCTATTTAGTTTGTTTCCCCTCCCTGTTCAGTTTGTTCCCTCCATATTACGTTTGTTTCCCTCCCTGTTCAGTTTGTTCCCTCCATATTACGTTTGTTTCCCCTCCCTGTTCAGTTTGTTCCCTCCATGTTACGTTTGTTTCCCCTCCCTGTTCAGTTTGTTCCCTCCATATTACGTTTGTTTCCCCTCCCTGTTCAGTTTGTTCTCTCCATATTACGTTTGTTTCCCCTCCCTGTTCAGTTTGTTCCCTCCATATTACGTTTGTTTCCCCTCCCTGTTCAGTTTGTTCCCTCCATATTACGTTTGTTTCCCCTCCCTGTTTATTTTGTTCCCTCCATATTACGTTGTTTCCCTCTCTATTCAGAAACTTGGTAATCTTTTTAACCAAGGCCTTCTGTCCTGCTTTGTAAATTTCTGTCGGTCGGGTTACAAAGACTGAAAAATGTTGTTCATAAGTAATATACAATGTTCAATTACTAAAGTAGTTCTGCATTTTAGATACAACTCGCAGCCCAAAGCAGGGTGAGGAGGATGCAAAGAATTACTTTTTCGTCTCTGCTGAAACAATGATGTCCGACATTGAAGCCAACAAGTACCTGGAATATGGCACTCACGAGGGTGCCATGTATGGTACCAAGTTGGACACCATTCGTGATATCATTGAGAGCGGTGTAACAGCAATCTTAGATGTTGAACCTCAGGTAAATTGTGTATACCATGCTAATACATAAAACGGTTGTCGAAGTTATTACAATAATATTGTTGTTTGGGTTACGTGTCAGTTGTTTGTGTTACTCTATATATATAGGTGTACATTAAGAATTTAGGAGATAGTTAAGTCTTTGCGTAAAGACCGATTTTGTTTAGGAAGGAAATCCAGAGTAGCCATATAAAAACGTTCAAAGTCAGATTGAGATCAGTTTGATATTAGCCCACATGGGAGACCAAGGACTCAAACCCAGGACACAAGGGTGGCGGGCAATGTTGATGATCATATCGGTGATCATCGTTACGATGATGGCAACGGGATGTGATGGCTATGGTGAGGATGGTGTCGGTGATTGTTATGACAATGGTGATGACGGCAATGATAGTGATGGTGATGATGGCATAAGTGATGGTAATGGCAATGTTGATGTTGTTGGTGGTCATTGTGATGATAGTGGTAATGTCATGAGGATGATGGTGATGATGGCAATGTAGATGATGGTGTCTGATCATTATGATGATGATGATGACAATGATGTTGATCATTATGGCAATGGTAATGATGGTGCCGATGGTGATGATCATCATTTCAATGGCGATTTCAATCAGGACGGTTGTGATGGTGATGATTACGATGTCGGTAATCATTATGACAATGGTGATGACATTGGTGATAATGGTGTTGGTGATACTAATGATAATGTTGATAATTATGGTAATGGTGATGGTGGTGTTGGTGATAATTTTGATAATGGTGATGATGATGGTAATGATGATGACAATGGTGATGATAACGATGGTGATAATTTTAAAAATAATTATATTCTATAAAAAAACAAAAGTATACCTCTAAATTAAAATCAAAATGTTATAAAAGGTCTCAACCTTTCAGTCGTGACTACAACCTTCGGAGTTAAAGTAACAAAAAAAATCATCACATAAAATATTCAAAAAGAAAATATGCAAAACATTCGTGATAAAAACAAAAACGTGCAAAAAGATTACAGTAACAATACATAATCATATTTTAAGTTATTTTGTAAATAACTTAAATGTAAATACTCTTGGGGAAGTTTCAGACTAAGGTCTTGATTTAGTAGGTTCTGGGTAGCATCCATTTCCCATGCTTCAAACCTTCTGCTCTTATACCAATTACTATTTGTTCTTAGAGTAACACTAGAATATTATTCGATAACGTGTTTATGGGTTCAGGGAAAGCAGATTTATGCGCTTGATTTTTCTCTACGGCTGTTTTATTTTCCCCAAACAAGTATGTTGATCATTACAACGGTGACTTGGTATGGAATAAATTGCTCCTCTAAATAAGACAGGTGGGAGATGGTCTTTAGGTTTAAGAAACAGATAATCAGTTGGATGGAAGAGTTTAAATCGATATTATTTATGCCAGCATTGTTAATTATTCTCGTAATAGGTTCTGAGGTACATGCAACATAGGGCAAAGTAGCAAAAACTTAGGTTTGGTTTGTTCAGCTTTCAGAGATATTACTGGCTTGTGTGGTTTGAAAGCCTCAAGAAGGAATGCGTGTGTAACTTTATGCTTTTTCTTGACTTTTTCCGAATTGCTAGAAGGGATGTTTTAGCACGACCAGTTAGAGCTCTCACAAACTATTTCTTATCGGCAACAGGATGGTGAGAGTCCTAATACAAGTAACGGTCAATGTGTGCGTGAACTTTCTACAGTGATACATAATCGGCCATTCTCTTTTCAAAAAATGTTAGTGTCTAAAAATGCGATACGTCCCTCAGCTTCATGTTCGACAGTGAATTGGATTGAAGGCTCGCTCAGTTGAGTTGAGGTGCTTTTGAAACTCAGCATCATCATCTGACTTTAGTGCAGTACTCACATCGTCAACATACGCGCCTTTTTTATGAGAACAACTTTATAAGAACAATGACACACACTCAGAGTGGCCGAAAATTAAGAACAATTTAAGAACAAGCTCAGGCCGAGGCTGAAAAAAAGTGAAAATCTTGTAATTAACTTTCACAATGTGCACGGTAAAAACACTGTCATTTGTAATTTCATTTATTATTATATCTACTATGGTCCAAAGTGATAGACGTATGCATGTAATATTAAAAGTTCCTTGTACGATCGGTTTTAACTGTTGCTTATGTTCAACAATACCGTACAAGAATAAACAAAGAAAAAGAACAAGTTACAATATTTGACAATCATGCAAAGTAAGTCTTGGACTGTAACTTCGACTCTGTCAGTATCATTAATTTTGATATAACCAAGATCTCCTCAAAATACAGACGATCAGCATTGACTTTTTGGGGATTATTTCTGATACCGCTCACAGAAATAAGAACAAATTGAGGCAGCCAAAAAAATAAGAGCAAGGAGCGTCGGCAAAATTTAGTGGTTCTTATAAAAAAAAAAAGCGTATCGTTTCAAAAGTGGCCGAGTAGTAAAAATTGATAAAGCTTTTTGCTCAAAATCTTCCATAACAAGAGTTGCCATGGCTGCCGAATCTGACGAGCCCATTGCGGCAGCAAAGATCTGCTAATAGTGTGTCATTATATTTGGAATACGTCGTAGATGGACTGAAATTAAGAAAACTCACGAGATGATGGTGGTTATGGTGATGGTGTTGTTAGTAAAGGTTATAACAATGGTAATAATGGTTAGAATGTAATTAATGTTGTTTTATTTCCATGTAGTAAAAGCTGCATATCAAATGTTACACAAGTATTAAATGATAAAGTAAAACTGAAATGGCTTGTTGGTTTCCAGGCTCTAAAGATTCTGAGAACGTCGGATTTTACACCTTACGTTGTGTTTATCGCGGCTCCTTCCGTCACGGGCTTGAGTGAAATGAGAAATGCAGAATCGCCTGGAGATTCCTCCGCCGTGGCTGTGAGTTCTTGATTATAAATAAATAGCGTTTCTCAGTAACTATTACATTAATGGTACATCTCACTATAACTGACCAACGAACATATGCACTCTCTTCTATACTAAATTAGCATTTTTGGTCGTTGGTGGCAGTTACTAATGTAGCTATTGTTGTAGTTAATATTACAACAAAAAAACGCAAACTAAGATTTACCTTCTGATTTTTATTTTGATTGTTATTGAGCATTAATTATATTATTATTAATATTATCTTATTGTTTCATATTACTTACACCAAAAACCTTGCTTTTAGGATGAAAGCTTACAACGACTTGCAAAAGAATCTGAAACGCTACAAAAAGCTTATGGTCATCTATTTGACTTGACAATAACAAATAACGATATCGATGAAACAATTAGTCTGCTAGAAGAATCGCTTTCTCGTCTTAACACCTCCAAACAATGGGTTCCAGTCAACTGGATCTACTAACTTTATATGTATCATACATGGAATGTCTGTCGATGGTCACATGACTGGTAATGTTGCGTGCAGTGGTCCCTGGAATGGTCCCTGCAGTGGTCCCTGGAATGGTCCCCGAGTGGTCCCTGGTTTTGTCACAGTGGATCAGTGAAAAAAAACCTCCCAGTGTTGCAAGAAAAACGAATTTTTTCATGAATCAATCCAAACGCTTTCAAGTTGTCATCAGTCTTCTAGGAAAAATTCTTATCAATTTTGTGGACCAGTTTTTATCAAAAAACCTATTAGATATGAAAAATACGTCTAAGAAGATATTTACTGATTTAGAATTTGAAATTCAAGGAATTTTAGATTGTCGAATTCAGTAAAGTACCATTGTCTTTTTAATAGCTGTTATCTTGATTGATATTTGTGAGGGTGGAGGTAATTTTTGCGTTAGGGGTCTCAAAAGGTTTTTGTATTGTGGATATCGAACGGATATAACGCAACAGCTGTATTTTAACCAACCATTTACGTTTTAAATAAATAATAATTTTTTTAAAAAATTCAAAGTAATGACATTTGTAAACTTTCGTAAAATCATAGTAAGAACTTTGAACTTCTGTACAACAAATTAATACGAGATTCATTATCTAGATTGGAAGCATTTGGAACAATCGTTTGTCTTAGTTCTGTATGTCTCCATTGCCAGCAAGAGTTTTTAATTTCATGAACATTGAAATACCTGCTGTTTGGAACACCCAGATTAAATTATATTGGTCTTATAGTTGTTTTATTTGACTGTAACGATACAATTGTTAGCTCATGGTTTCTTTGCAAATTAGCATTTATTGAGGAGAACGAAATGCGGGGAATACGTTAGGACACAAAAGAAACGTGGTCAAATAAAGATCTCTAAAATACAGTCCTCCAGGGAGAGGGGTTGGGATTCAGCCATGCATCCAAAAGATTTTTTGGATTGGGAATTAGGTTTAGTTAATCTTAAGTGTAATGAACCACTTTAATATCGTATTGATGTGTACATACAGATTATTGGATTAACTTCTTTACCAAAGAAATGTATCTTATTCTAATCCATGCCGCTTAGTTCAACTATTATTTTAAAAGGTTGAGACAATCATTCAAGAACCAGTTTCAAATCTAACTTTGTCAAGTGTAACTGATAGTTTGCTATTAGTGTCCTAATACATGACAGTTTGACCTTGGGTTGACCTTTATCCACAGTTTGATAGCTATAAGGCAATAACTCAGTATCTCCTTTATGAAAAAAGATCTTTTTAACTGGTGGTCCTAAGGCCATTCTATATAGGATTATAAATAGTATTGAGCTATTTGAAATAAAGAGACATTCAGATAACCTCATTGTTTTTCTTTTATAAACTAAAACCCAATCTTACACATATTTCTGGCAGTTCTTCATACGTTTCTGACTAGTAAATGAGTGAATCACCATAAATGGGCTAGAGTTGAGTCTTTGAATACAATATTGGTAGTGAATGAACTAGCCTAAGGATAATTACAAGTTCAGGGTTTTTATTAGAAGTCGGGTCCTGGGTACCGACACCCTTCTACTTTGAACGAAGTACCCAACTACTTAAATTACGAAATTTTTAAAAAATCGTTAAAAAATACAAACTTTAACTATAATAACTCCTGACTTTTTAACCCTTTTTTCTGTACTTATTTATCAATTACTTGCCATCTGATTGTGGAGTATGCCCTTGGGTCCCCCTAGAGAATCGGGCCTTCAACCCTCAATTCTACAGGATACCTGTATCCTCACAAGCCAATGCCCTTCTACTTCAAAAGTTAAAGAAAACCCTGCAATTTTAGTTTTAAAATGGGAAGAATTGTCAAGAAAACTAAGGAGTGACTTTTTTGGGTTTAAGTGTGCAATCTGTAAAAAATGTCGCTGTTATTGAAATTTCAGGAGATTCTTAGTCTTTATGGGTCATACATTTTTCTTACTAAGACTTCAAAATTAAACATTTGTTTGTGACCTTTAGAACTAGCTTCAAGTAACTTGATGACAACACAAGGAGCAATTAGTTTTGAATACAGCAGTATACTATATATTGAAGTGGCCAAATAGCTCCACTGCATGTTATTTTTCCAAATGTTCTAGGTAGAAGTCATTCCTTAATAGAGGAGCAAACTGGATTCACTTTCTTTAGAAAAAGGGTCTTTGATGAGTTTTTGAAATTTGATGGGGCACACTCGAGATTGGTATTGGGAGCCTCACTTTCATATAAATAAGAGTGTGACAAAGGATATGGAGTCTATTAAAAGCTGTGCAGTCTACAAGGCCAATCATGAAGCAGTCCTTAAGATAGACTGCTATGTCTTGGAATACTGGTTCCAAAATAATCCATCTCTATCATCCGTTTTAATGCAGTTCTTGGGACATGGTAATCAGGAATGGAGGGTGGAGTGATGAAGTGTTCTTCGTGGGTCACTCTTGACTGCTTGCCATGGTGAATGGGCTTTGCATGTCTTTGACAACCTGGTATAAGCCATCTTCCAATCAAATGGCTCTTGTGAAAACCTTTGCCTTGTTGGAAAGGATCTTCTCGAGCTACAACCCCATGAAACATGAAGTTAACAAAAACTGAATGGTGGCATGGTCTTTCTAATGTTACACTGGGGTAGAACTGCCAAGATTCCATTACTTATGTTGTATTTTTTTGTTTTTTGGGAACCTGAACCTGTTTGCCAGCTATGCCATGCTGTTGTGGCCTAAAAAGGCTGAAACAGCTATCTATTGCTGCAAGCCTTCAGACTCACTATTTTCTAAACTTTTGCCCATTGAAGAGAAAGTTTCTTAAACATTTTATTACCAGGCATGACAAATACACCTACTTATATTTTATGGTACTTTTAAAGGATAAAGCCCACTACCAACTTGGCCATAGTGACTTCAAGTTAGCATGTTAAAGCTATCTATACTTGAGTTCATCTTTATAGCCACATCCCACAAGCATTTCGCTTTTACCATTACAGTAAATATGACAGGTTGAATGTTGAAGAACACTGTCCAAGTTGTTAATTATGAAAATGCACTAAAGGCACCCTTTTCCAAACAGTGTACTCCACATCATCTTGTTTGTTCTCTTTCCTTGCTACCATATTTTCTGGTGTATAAGTCAACCCCTATTTTCAGGGTAAAAAGTCGAATATAACTCGACCCCTAAAGTTCCTCTTGTTAGAGACAAGAAATTTGTTCCAGCAAGATAACGAAAAGACAAACAAATTAATAATTCAATAAACACTATCAGTCATTCCTTTTATTGTATCAGTAATATTAACAAAATATAACAATACTCGGTGATTATTTTCTATCTTAAATCTGAACACATTTTGGAAACTTTAATATTGTCATCAGTGTTTTTAATTAGAGGTCGATTTCTAGGGCAAATTTCTTTAGTCTTAATGTCTCAACTTATACACCAGAAAATACAGTACCACTGGTTTAAAAACCAACCACCAACCTGTAAACAATGACTTGGCTTCTTCCATGCACTTCAGAGATATCACCTCAGGATCTGTCGGGGTTTTCACACGTGGTGCTGAAACGAAATAACTATTTGTTTGATATCTCTAAAGAAGTACCGGTATTCTGGCCATATGACACAACTTGTATTGTGATATTTTCATAACAGATGATAACAAGTTTTCAACAAAAGTTCTTTTCTATACCAAGTATTTCAAGATTATCATGTTTTGACTCCTAATCCAGCAATCCCACCCACATATACTTTAATGACAGGACAGGGTGGAATCAATAATTTTTTGGGGTGTATGAGAGGTGCTGGGATATTTTTGGGCTGTCAGAAAAGCGTTGTGATGTTTTTGGTTATAAGTACAATACACTGGTTTTTACGGTGTTTAGAGGTATTTAAAATATTTTCTATATAATTTTGTTTTTGACAAAACCCAAAGTTGAAATTGACCCAAATGATGGTTGGATGACACCGAAAATGTTATTTTTCAAGAAAAACATGTGGCTTCTTGTATGCTCAAATTAATAAATCATTGTAGGAGAAAATATTTTGAATAAGGTCAAACTTAGTAATTATTGTTAAACTGTTTTCTCATTCTAGATACAGTTCTAAAAGATTAGTTAAGTCCACCATCCAAAAGAAAACCATGGGCTTGGCTAAAACTACAAATGATTAGTTTGATAGGATGTTTTGTACTGTAGCTGTTTTTTTGTATATTTTAATGTTAATTAAGAACTGTCAATCAATTGTTACAAATCTATACCACCACACTTGGTAAATAGCAGTTCATCTACTACAGAATCCTTTGCCACAAGCTTGTATCTACCAGTGTGCCTAGAGAGAAGAAAATTGTCACACAGTCATCGAGCTTCTGAAATATATTGCAATATATCCAGTAATTTGTGAAAACAAGTGCTATGTGGATATACAATGCCTAATGGGTTATGATTTAAGCTTTTGCCAATAGGCTGGGTTATATAAATTGAAACATTTTCTGGAGTTCAGAGACTGTGGTATTTGGATCCCTGTTTAAAACTTTATCCAATGTTACATCAGACCCATTTCTTCTGAAGATTGTTGCACAGATAATTCTATCCAAAAGAGGGTAATTATTGCTGTCCCAGATATATGATATGCCTAATGATAAAACATCCACCCATCCTTTGGCTTAGCGGGGGGGGGGCGGGGCGGGGGCGGGGGCGCTGGGGGGGGGGGCGGGGGCGGGTGGGGCTGGGCGG